>JAVJIF010019375.1:0-110907 GCA_038442645.1 Agave tequilana | reverse complement strand
ACAAAAAACAAGTGACATACGAGCTGAAGACCAGTTTTTCACCCCATCTCCGAGGGACAAGGAAGCAACTTGGACTCCACTGATCCAGCAAGCAGACAGTGAACCCGGATTGTTCTAAACAGACCTCAGCAGGTCTAGGTGCTAGCACTTAGCATCACACGAGCCCAAAGGGATAGCCTCGCTTGAGAGGCTAATATCACTCGACTTTGCCTCGAGCCATCCAAGCCTCACCAGGAAGCTAACTCGCAAACTTCGCCACAGAGGACTTCCAGACTCTGCCAAAGGGTTTCTTTCGGACTTCGCCAGAAGCTGCCTCTAGCTCCGCTACGAGCTCAATGCGGACCGCTACGAGCTCAATGCGGACGGCTATGAATGCCACGGTCAATCTTTGACCAATCAAATCTCCGGATGAGATCGGATCCAATCAGATCAAATCTAATTAAGATCAAATCAGAGATCAAATTTGGCAGTTGATTGCCACAATCTCTTGACTCTTCTAAAACGAGTAAGAGGATCAGGAGAAATCCTCCAACGATATGGAAAGGATCGAGAAGGACAACCGACCTGCCAATTCTAGCTTCGCAGAAGCTGATCTTAGCCTCGCAACAAGGCTACTTTCCAGATTTTAACAGATTCGATTCAATCTGTTTCCATATTTTCAAGGGACGATTATACCCTTGCTCTCCCTATAAATAGCCCGCCAGGGTACAAGGAGAGAGACATACGAGGATCGATCGATCAAGACACAGAGGCATACAAGAGGACTCCACAAGCAGAGGCTTCTTCATAAAGCACCGTGCGCTCTCGAATTCAGAGACCTTTTAGAGAATTGCTTTCTCTATCCAGGGTGTTGATACCCTAACATCGTCCTTCTTCTCAAGAATCTCCAGAACCAGGCGAGAAGGATTCCTTATTGAAGGCGTTTTGAGAAGCAGCAAGAGGGTTCTACCAACCTTCTGTTCTCTAATTCCCCGAACCAGGCGAGAAGGGAATCTCATCGCTCGCATCGTCAAAGGGACAAAGTGGTCGCGCGCTGACCAGACTCCTATCGGCACACTTCTCCAGAATGTCTGAGGAGATCTACTTGTAATTTTTTTTTAGAATACTTGTAATTTAGCTCCTCAAACTCTTTTTTGTAAGTTTTCCCCCTTTGCAAACATAATGGAAAATCTGCATGACCCGGCGAGGCATAATGCTCAATGCGACCTGGGATCTACCTGAATGCGGTTCACCTCAGATGATTCAATATACCCTGTGAAGTACAGGGGTCGATCATGTTTCACTTTGACCTGCATATCTGCTGTGAAGGTGATGCAGGGACATTTTGGGAGGTATGGAGGCAATCCTCTACATCTTCCTCCTTTTGTCCGATTGGCACCTGAGTCATGAAAACCTCAGCATTAGCGAGGGCCTCTGTAGAGCTTCTCTGGTTGACTTCGATAGCCTGAGGAGCTCATAAAGAGTAATTCGGGCCGGGATATTGGCCAGTTGAGTCAGGACATCAAAGCCGTAAGGCGCTGCGGATCCTTCCGCGATGTCTTTTGAGAGGACTCTAGAGAACCGAAGCTCTTTCTGTCTTTCCACGGGTTGTTTTGTTGAAGGCTTGGCTGACTCTGCAGCGGGTTTTGGAGGAGTTACCGCCATTTCGTCATACTTTTTCAAATATGACTGCCCTGAACGGGTTTCTGCCACAAGTTGGTTGGGTTCTGTGGCCAGAGCTATTGTTTCTCTTCTGAACCGGTCAAACGAGGGACCATCAGTCTTTGCTTCCGAGAAGAGGCACATACCACATTACATGATGAAGCTTTAGCTTTGCATTGGACTTCCTGCTAGTCACAGTGGTCCATTGCTGGCCATCCACAAGGTCGGGATGAACCCACATGACTTCTCCCCGAGATGTGGGAACAGGTACCAGGCCTTTCTCTTGCTGCCGGTGAGGGTCTGTGTTGACCATTCTTAGCTCTCCTTTTGGGACAGGGACTACTCCAGAGGGTGTTGAGGTTGTCTTCCAAACTGGAGAAACGACGTCATATTGGCCGTCATCACCTTCTTCTTCTCTGGACGGAGTTTTAATACCTCCGCGTCAATTAGAGCCTGAAGATGTCCTTGAAGACATAACAGCTCTTGGTGGGGTGTCCCAACATCCTGTGATACAAGCAGTAGTTGGGATTATCGTTTTACCGACTTCTTCAGGGCGCCTAGCTTCAAGAAGCTTCAGTCTGTTGCACTTGTTGAGTAATTTGAAGAGCGAGTCGATATGTTCATCCTTGAAGGAATACTGCTTGCTGGCGCATGTTGGCTTGAAGAGCCACTTCCTTAACCGGTGAGGTTTGACAGGGGATTTGGTCTCTGTTGCCAAGTTATCCTTCCTTATTTGGAGGGATGTGTTGGCGCACGCCTCGTCGATCTCTCGGGTCTGGGTTTGTTTTCTTCTGCCCTGACCCGGGCGACAATTTCTCAGCCTGTTCACCTTGTTGGATCAACTGCTTCCAGGTGCGGCTTTCGGCGAATCCTATTTGGGCGAGGAGCGAGGTTTGTAGATTATGGCGGCATGTTTCCACCAGGGTGACCTGGGTCATACACTTGGACCGGAGTGCCACATTCCAAAACTTTCTACGAAAGACTTAACGGATTCTCCTTTTCGCTGTTTGGTGGCCAAAGGGTTGGCATGGTGACCTCCGAGTCATCTTCAAAGAAGCGCGTTAGAAAGAGCTTCTCCAAAAGCCCCAATCTTAATGGAGCCTTCCGGGAGCTTCATGAACCATTCAAAGGCAAGCCCTTTCAGGGTGCCGATGAACAAAGTGCCAGGATGGCTTCGTTATCTACCACATTTCGTGTTTGGGACTTAAAGTAGTAGATATGCTGGTTCGGTGAACCTTTCCATCGAATGCTTGGAGGGTCGGAGCCTTGAACTGGGAGGGTATGGAACCAGGTCCCACTCGGTCGGATATGGTCGGACCACCCCTGCTTCTTGCAAGCCTTTTCGGTGGTAAGGGCCTCCAGACGTTGCTCCAATTGATTCATTCTTCTAGAATGAACCTTTTCTTGGTCTCGATCATCTTTTCCTTGCGACGAGGATTTAGACGAACCAGAAGTAGGCTGCTCTTTCTCCTCTATACGTACAAAGATGAGCTTTCTCCCTCTTCTCGTTTGCCTTTAGACTTTTTAGAGGAGGCTTTGTCGGTTGACTTCTTCTTGTCTTCAAGCAACTGTGCGAGCATCTGCTTAAGGGAGTCGATAGATTCTTGCTGAACACGAATCATCTCGAATTGTTCCTCTGGACCTGGGCTTGCTGCTCCAAGCGCCTGGCGGTCTCCTCAGGAGTGCTGGTCATGTATATAAAGGCCTCTTTCTCTATATAAGAGTTTGAAGCCTGTGATTCTGCAATAGCGGAATGCGAGTCATTCACCTCAATGTCCGAGCTATTGTAGTCAATCGGGGGGATTGCCCCGGTCCGGGTGCGAGTGTGTCGGTACACTCCTTCCGGTTCTGCGTCAGATTCATCATAGGAGCTGATCGCCGGTTGCTTTCCCCTGCTCCTGCTTGCCATGTTTGCAGTGAGCTCAGGATACTCAGTATCAGAGAAGACCCTCCTTCTATGGGAACGACTTCTTTTAGCTGATCGGGGAATCAGAGTCAGCTGTCTGACTAGAGACTGCTGGTTTGCATCTGAGCTGCAACGGCACTTAGAAAGCATTGTGATAAGCCGTTCGCAGCAACATGATGAAGTGATTCGATTAGCACTTCTCTTCCTTGTCAAATAATCCCTTAGATCCGTGGGAGGAGGATCAAAGAGATTAGCCTCGCAATGTCGAGGGCGGGAGGCATCCTTGCTTTGTACAGCTGGGACGCCGGGTTCAGAGACGCAGGGCGCATGAACGCAGCTCTTGCGTCGTGGCTTCTGAGTGTGAGCTTGGCGTCTCTGCTGATGAGAGACGCAGCTCTCACGTTGCTGATAATTGCGTCTGGGCAGAGACGCTTGAAAATTGCAGGCTGCTGGGCCCCATGCCTAGAAGCGCGTGCCTCTTGTACTTGACAAGGTACGCGGGCTTCGCCTTGGCGTCTGGGGAGTTGGGCTTCCGAGGAGCCTGTCTGGTGAACCTCGCGTTTGGGCTGCCAAACGCGGACTTCACGTCTCGGATGCGGTACGCTGATCTGAACCTTGCGTCCTACCTCTGTTGGACAATCAGTCATTCCAACTTGTAGTTGACGCGCACGCCTCCTCTGCCGCGTTCAGCGTTCCGGCTGCGTCGTGGAGGTTGAGGCGAACCCCTGACGACCTGGTGCTGAAGAAGAGGGCAGATTGGTTGGACACCAGAGAGGTTGACCACGCGGGTTTCTTGAGAGACGTTGGCGCGGGTGTTACACATGACGCAATTAGCCACGACATCCTTCACAGCAGCCGCGTCTGAGGGAATCTCTTAGCGGATTTCGGGGCAAATCCCCGTAGAGACCCTGCGGTAGGCACGGGCCTTTGGGCTCTTGGAGCAGGAGGAAAGGAACTCTTCATACTTTGCTTGGTCGAATTCCACGACAAGTGATTCGACCGTTTTTCCTATGTAAATGACGTCACCTTGCGCCACCACTTGCTCATCAGTAGAGAAAGTAGTCCCCAGCAGAGTCGCCATCTCTTGTTTGGTGAGAGAAAAATTCGTGTAAAGTTTCCTTGAATCAATTGAAAAATTACAACAAACTTATACTCCGACCACAAGGGAGGGAGGATATTGAATCTTGAATCTTCCCTTTGTTTAATGCTGGGTTCTTCAGGTGGCGATGGAAAGTGAGTCTTATTTCCATTGACCGGGTGAACGTCAGGAACTTTTGGGATCTTCTCTTCGATTGGCGGCGGAGTAACATAGCTCTGTCGACCAGAAATCTCAAAGAGATTATAGGCAAAGTTTAACTTGTACGCAGCAAGTTACTTGAAGAGATGAACTCTCTTTCCTTCTCTGTGGAAATTCTTAAGTCAAGATCTAATTTTCCGACCCTTTCTCCATAGCAACGGGGCTATTTATAGAGGTTTCAGGGGTGAACATGCCCCTAAAAACACTCCACAATGGGGGTTAATTTCCTCATTATGTGGGTGATGATTGACCCCATAACAAGGGCAGTTATAACTGAGACGCGGGTTTCGACCCTCGCGCCTTGGTGCCGCAGTGCGGCTGAGACGCGGGTTTCGACCCTCGCGCCTTGGTGCCACAGTGCTGCTGAGACGCGGGCTTCGACCCTCGCGCCTTGGGCTATGATTAAACCTGCGTCTGGAGTTTGGAACTCTGCTTTTTGGTGACTTGTCTTTTAGTGATCTTTAGACAGCCTACAACAGACTTTTTATCTACCACTGCAACATTGGCTTTAAAAAGTCCATCAGTAAGATAACCCTTTTCCACATACATCTCACCCTTAGTAAGTACAAATTTATCTGATTCAAAAACTATTCTAAATCCTTTCTTACTAAGTATTGATCCAGAGATCAATTTTTGCGGATATCTAGAACATGTAGCACATCATTCAGAGTAAGCTCTTTTTCAGATGTCCACTTCAGGATGACCTTGTCTTTTCTTTCAATCTTTGAGACGGCTGAGTTTTCCATGAATAGTTGCTCATCTTACTCTAGTTTTTGATATTCAGAGAATAATAATTTCTCAGAGCAGATGTGCCGAGTAGCCCCAGTGTCTACCCACCAATCCTTATTGTTGGTTGTCAGATTCACTTCTGACACCACAGCTGAAAGACTTGGCGACGCATGGTCGGTCAAGTTTACCTGTAAATGATTCTTCTTGTTCTTTTTAAGACGGCTGCGACATTCATTCGCCTTATGCCCTTCTTTATTGCAGATGTAGCAGGTTCCCTTGAAGCGCATGTTCTTACCTTCTGGACCTTGCCTTTGTACCCCTGAGAATTCTTCTTCCGCTTTAAACCTTTGGAAGTAGACGCTTTCCCCTTTGAATCTTCAATCACATTGGCTTTGGCTTCGTAGAAGTTCTTATTGCTCCTTTCTCAGACTTTCGGTTGTCCTCCTCGATTCGAAGCCTCACAATGAGATCTTTCAACTTCAACTCCTTTCGCTTGTGCTTCAGATAGTTCTTGAAATCTCTCCACGCAGGTGGGAGTTTCTCCACGATAGTAGCAACCTAAAAGGTTTCAGGTAGAATCATACTTTGGCTTCTATCTCGTGCAAGATAAGTTGAAACTCTTGCACCTGACTGATTACAGTCTTGTGATTAGTCTACGATTATGCATTATTATATCGCATTTTCCCACCGATTTATGAATAAATTGTCGGTCTAAAACGTGTTTTGGTCTCTATTGCAGGTAAATCTAGAGTTCAAGGGCAAAGGAGTAATAAGAGCTTAATTAAACTCAATTTAGGGTAATTAAATCCGCATTACTTGGAGACCAAGCAAGGGATCATCTAGAAGATACGTCGAACCTAGACTCTTGTGCACGTCAGACGAATATTCGGACGAAATTACTAGAAACTGGATATACCAAGAAGACCCTGGAAGCTAGAGGAAACTCCGCACCAAAACCAGGGAAGAGATTCCCTGGTTTGGCCGCGGATCCGCAGCTTTTACCACGGATCCGCGGCCCGTTGTTGGGGCCACGCGTCGATTTTCGACGCGTGGCCCTGTCTCGTCTTCCAGAGGGTTCCTATGCCTATAAATGGCCCTGCATAGGGCCAAAGCGCGGGCAGTTTTCATTTTTAGGAGTAGTTTCTGATTTTTTCTATGTTTTAGGTTAGTGTAGGTAGGTGCTCTTCATTTCATTTATCTTGTATTTTTTCTTCTTTTTAGATCTTGTAGTAGGGCTGAGAGATTCGAGAGAGAGATAGAGAGGGATTGATGTAATAGATGGTGACAGTCTATGTAAAGGTGCCTCCTTTCTCCTCCAATGTAATCTTCTTCATCTTCTACATGATGCTTTGCTAACTTTTCTTCTCATGACAATCTAACTACTAACCACTAACCATCTAACCACTTACTTGGTAATCCACATAAATCTAGTAGCCTCTATAAGGCCTTGCTCTTGCAAGAGCCATTGATGGCTTATGATGATGGGTTCTAACATCTAACATGCTAACTTGCTAATCAAGCTAACTCTCTCTTATTTCATGCTTGCTTTCAATGGTTTGATGATTTAATGTTTGTATTAGCTTGCTCTTGATGCAAGTTTGAATGTGAAGAACCATCTCAATTGACATGCTTTGTATCGTCTCTTGAAGCCAATGATTAGTGATGGCCGAGGATCAATGTGAGGCAACTATCACTAAGAGGTTAGCATGGTTAGTGTATCAATTAGTAGTTAGTAGCCATGAGTTTTATTTTCCTTGTTTTAAAAAGCAAATCTTTTTCTCATTTTTCATCGTTGTTTTTACCATCCTCTTAGTTCACCCTTGTTTCATCTTTTTTACTACAAGCTTCTTCTTCTTTTCTATTTTGTTTTCCAAACTACTTCTCTTTGGTTTTCTTCGCCTTCTCCACCTACCACATGCTTGTTTTCCTTTTCTTTTCTTTTCATTTCTTTTTGTAATTCTTTAACAAAGAAGAACTGTTAACATAAAACGTGAATAAAACTGTCAATGCTTCTATCGCCTCCCTTCCCTGTGGATTCGACCCGTTGAGCCAATGCTATAATGGAAGTATCGAGGGTACATTAGCACATGCAAGCTTTCACATTGATTTCATAAAACCCACATTTTTAGGTGCTGGTTTCCCCTGGATCAAATTTTTGGCGCCGTTGCCGGGGAAGGGAATGGTTTTGATTTCACGTTTTTGTTAACATTGTCTTCTCTGTTTTGGTGTGCAGGACAATCTTTACAGGTGCTTAACATTGCAGAATAAACACTAGTTTTGCATCTCCCTGCTCTAGAAAGCAGGGACTCAGATTCTAAAGAACTGCCGCCCAAACGTGACTTTTGCCGCGAAAACGTGGCCATGTTGTAAAAATTGTGTATCTTGTTGTGCTGGGATATGTTCATTGTAATAGCTAGTAGATCTGTATTGTTACTTTCCTGCTTTGATTGCCTACACACCATAATAAACTAAAGAACTAAAATACGGTATTTGGACGCTTTTAAAACGGCTTAGACATTTGCATTTAGGCACGTGTCAATTCAATTCCAATATACTGTATTTTGTTCTGTTGTTGTGATCTGGATGGAGATGTACATATGGCATTGCATATAGCATAGGACAAACACGTGGGTGATTTATCGCTTTGTGTTATATTCTTGTCTATATTGCACACTTGCACGAATTGAAATTAAGGGCAAAACCTAAACAAGATAATGTGGGATTTCATCACCCTTCCTTAGCCCAAAAATCACCTCCCCACTCACACAACCCAAGCCCTAATAAAATTTGATAGACGTTGGCCCCTAGGGACATCTCGGACTCATTAAGAGATTGACCGAGGGTGGAACTTGTTTTGAATCTTACTCTTGTGAAATCGGTGTCTAAGGTTGGGGATTAAGAGGTTACGCCTCGAAGATACTGTGATTTGGCGTAATTAAGGCCCATTGCTTACGCACGGATACCTCCCACCGTATTTTGCCCCTACCTGGCCGATTGGCTTGTGGTCGGATTCAAGCAACAACCTCCCCCGGGTAATCGACCAGTTAGGAGTCGTCTAGGTCTAGGTCAGCCCTATTATAGGCTTGGTTTTGATTTTTTTTTTCTTTTTGATTGTTGTTTGATTTTTCCTTTTTGCTTGTGATTGTTTGTGATATGGAATTCAACAATAACAATTCTTTCAATCCGAATATGAATCCATATTTCACACCAACCCCATTCGATTCGGATAATTCCAACCCGGCTTTCTACAATATGCATCAACCAAATAGACGGGGTTGGACTTATCCGAATCAATACAACCTATACCCACATTCTTATGACTATAATTTCCAAAATAATTTCAACTCGTCACAGAGTCAATGGGGATTCACTTCCCGAGTTTAATTTTCAACCTCCTTGTCCCCCATGTTCACCTTGTCCACAATTTACACAATGTTCATTCCCCGATTTCGCTTCCTATACTCCTTTTCTGAACCACCAATTGAAGAAAAATCTTAGTTACAAAAGAGTATAGAAGCTAATCTACAAGAGGCCGAGCAACAACTTCAGAAAACATTGGCCTCTCCAATTTCACAGTATTTTCAAGAGTCTTACTCAGTTCTACCTCCTCATAATGAACAACCATCTGCCCTGAAAATAAGTAAGAAACTCTTGTGTGAGTCCAAGCTTCAATCTCAAAACATTTCTGACTCACATTCTTCACAAAATTTTCAAAACCAAGATTCTTATACTCCCATTCTATAGCATCCACTTGTAGAAAATCAAGTCTAGAAAAGAGTATAGAAATCTTGCAGGAGTCTATGTTACAATTTCAAAAATCTTCTTCTGAGTCTGTCAATAGGTTGGAAACACAATTGAGTCAATTGGTTAGCATTTATAGGAATGAGGAAACTCTATCTTATCAATCTTTGACCAATTCAGCTATGCCAAACGCTACTGATCTGACCCAGGACTCTTGTCATTTTGAAAACCAAGATTCAATTTCAGCACACCCATCTGAACTTGTCCAAACTTCAAATGTTAAAGATCTCATTGACATTTTGGCAAGTTATCCTTTTCCTGAAATTGAACTTGAGCATGAATATGATCATGAACCTCAAATTAGTGATTCAATTCTACTTTCTGATTCAATTATGACTCCGGTGTTTTCACCTGATTTCAATCCTTTTCCCGAGTCAGTATTGGATCCAGTGCCAGTCCATTGTGAAATTGAATCACCAATCATTTATGATGATCATATTGAACTTGACCAATTTCATACTTTTGAAAGTCCCATTGATAAATTGGCAAGTTCTCATTTTTGTGGAATTGAACTCAATGAGGAATGTGACTTTGATCCTAAAATTTGTGATCCAGTTCAAATTCTTGAATCACTATTGACTCCTGTTTTGTTACCCAATTTGAGCAACATTTTAGAGTCAGTTTTGATTCCCATACCTATCATTCCTGAACTTGAATCACCAATCTTAGAAAGTCACATTCCATCATGGGGAAATGATTGTGGACTTAGTTTCAACTTCTTGATTTGGACCCACTTCCTGAACCGATCTCGACTCCCGAACCTTTACTTGACTTAAGTCTTTTTCCTGAGTCGGTATTAGTTCCTGTACTTTCAGAGTCCAAATAAATCATTCCATTCTGGGACAAGGGTCTTGATAAATTTGACTCTGAAATTATTTTAAAAATTTGGAAATTAGATGGGGTAAAATTCTTAATAAAAATCATAAATATATACATCATTCTAGTGGGTGTATCATGGAGGTCTCTGGTGGGTTCCTTCGGACTCCACGCAAGAATGATTGGGCCGCATTTCGTGGACCAATCAGACCGCCACCGGAACCACCACCTTGAGGTGACTTTTCCTTCCCTCTCTATTTGTTTCATGCATACATACATTACGATGCATTGAGGACAATGCATGAAATAAGTGTGGGAGAGGGTTTACTAACTTAGAGTTTTTAGATTTTCTTTCTTTTACGCTTCTTTTAGGATACTTTTAGAAATCTTCCCTTTTGTATAGGAATTTTCCCTTTCTTTAAAAACTTTTTGAAATAAGAGACAAAGTTTTGATCTATTTTTAAGAAAATTAAGATGATCTTAGAAATTAAGGAAGCCTTAATTATGACATCTTAAACCTAGTCGAAATAATGGATCTTGTTTAAAATTATAGGATAAGTAAGATAAATTGGGGAGATAATTTTATCTTGAATTTTCTGCCTTAGATAGTATGCACTTCACACTTGCACATTTTTGGGATGGAAACAAAGACCTAAAATGCCATAAAGTAAAAATAACTAAAAAGAAAAAAATATAAAATCACTTATTAAGCTGGATAACTATGCCTCAAGAAGCATGATTATTCATGCCTAACGGTGGTGAAAAGAAAAAAATAATTCCCCTTAGATTTGTGGCCTTGTTTACTCGAGTCCTTAAACCCGAGGGATGTTTTCTCATCTGGTGCCCTAAAATCATCTGGTCTGGGAGTCATCGGTTATAGGCTCGCTACATGGGTGAACTAGAAAGCCTAAGAAAACTAAGGGAAGAAGGAAAAAAAAGAGAGAGACAAAAAAAATATAAATAATATATATATATATATGAATATAAGTAAATGGCTTGATGGTTGGAGTTAAAATCCCAGAAATCTTCAATATCACAAAGTGCATATTATCTAGGTTTTATGAAAGATAAAATATTCAATCTAATTTTGATTTCTTACCTTAATTGAAGACAAGATCTTGCATAGAGACTAAGTTTAAGGAAAAATGATTTTTGGTGGACTTATGACCTTAGATCACTTATATTTTTGCGAAAATATTTCGTAACTTGTCTCTCCTTCAAAATGCATTTTTCAAAATACTAACATTTGTCTTCTTTCTTTATGGATTTTGTGGGTGCAATCCGCTGAAAACCCTCAGGAGACAACACTCCTCCTCTAGGGGTAACTTAGAGGTTTAACGACTTGTTGACACGCTCAGTGCAATCGCGTCACCTATGAAAGTGGTGTAATAACATTTGTAGTATAGTTTTTCTTTTCTTGTTTTGCTCGGGACGAGCAAAAGATAAGTGTGGGGGAGTGATTAGTCTACGATTATGCATTATTTTATCGCATTTCCCCACCGATTTATGAATAAATTGTCGGTCTAAACCATGTTTTGATCTCTACTGCAGGTAAATCCAGAGTTCAAGGGCAAAGGAGTAATAAGAGCTTAATTAAACCCAATTTAGGGTAATTAAATCCACATTACTTGGAGACCAAGCAAGGGATCATCTAGAAGGTACGTCGAACCTAGACTCCTGCGCACGTCAGACGAATATTCGGACGAAATTATCAGAAACTGGATATACCAAGAAGACCCTGGAAGCTAGAGGAAACTCCGCACCAAAACCAGGGAAGAGATTCCCTGGTTTCGCCGCGGATCCACGGCTTTTGCCGCGGATCTGCGGCCCATTATTGGGGCCACGCGTCGATTTTCGACGCGTGGCCCCGTCTCGTCTTCCAGAGGGTTCCTATGCCTATAAATAGCCCTGCATAGGGCCAAAGCGCGGGCAGTTTTCATTTTTAGGAGTAGTTTCTGATTTTTTCTATGTTTTAGGTTAGTGTAGGTAGGTGCTCTTCATTTCATTTATCTTGTATTTTCTCTTCTTTTTAGATCTTGTAGTAGGGCTGAGAGATTCAGAGAGAGAGAGATAGAGAGGGATTGATGTAATAGATGGTGACAGTCTATGTAAAGGTGCCTCCTTTCTCCTCCAATGTAATCTTCTTCATCTTCTACATGATGCTTTGCTAACTTTTCTTCTCATGGCAATCTAACTACTAACCACTAACAATCTAACCACTTACTTGATAATCCACATGAATCTAGTAGCCTCTATAAGGCCTTGTTCTTGCAAGAGCCATTGATGGCTCATGATGATGGGTTCTAACATCTAACTTGCTAACTTGCTAACCAAGCTAACTCTCTCTTATTTCATGCTTGCTTTCAATGGTTTGATGATTTAATGTTTGTATTAGCTTGCTCTTGATGCAAGTTTGAATGTGAAGAACCATCTCAATTGCCATGCTTTGTATCGTCTCTTGAAGCCAAGGATTAGTGATGGCCGAGGATCAATGTGAGGCAACTATCACTAAGAGGTTAGCATGGTTAGTGGATCAATTAGCAGTTAGTAGCAATGAGTTTTATTTTCCTTTGTTTTAAAAAGCAAATCTTTTTCTCATTTTTCATCGTTGTTTTTACCATCCTCTTAGTTCACCCTTGTTTCATCTTTTTTACTACAAGCTTCTTTTTCTTTTCTATTTTGTTTTCCAAACCACTTCTCTTTGGTTTTCTTTGCCGTTTTCATCGCCTTCTCCACCTACCACATGCTTGTTTTCCTTTCCTTTTCTTTTCTTTTCTTTTTGTAATTCTTTAACAAAGAAGAACTGTTAACATAAAACGTGAATAAAAACTGTCAATGCTTCTATCGCCTCCCTTCCTTGTGGATTCGACCCGTTGAGCCAATGCTATAACGGAAGTATCGAGGGTACATTAGCACATGCGAGCTTTCACATTGATTTTATAAAACCCACATTTTTAGGTGCTGGTTTTCCCCAGATCATCTTGTTGTCCACCATTTTATACTCTAGAAATCGTCCTACGATGAACTTCTTGGTACCAGCATCCTCAGTCTTGTACTTCTTGTCAAGACTGGCCCATAACTTCTTTGCCGTTGTGATCGGACTGTAGACATTGTAAAGAGAGTCATCCAATCCATTTAAGACATAATTTCGGCAAAGGAAGTCACTTTGAGTCCATGCATCGACAGCAAGGACTGAGTCCCGATAGTTTCGGGTTCTGGTGGATCTTCTTGCAGGAATTTGGCCAGATGAAGAGTGGTAAAGTAGAAGAGCATCTTCTGTTGTCACCTCTTGAATTTTGTGCCGTCAAATTTTCCTGGCTTCTCCGGCTTCGGGTTAGGAAGTGGAGTAGGCATCAAAGCTTGTAGCTGCATGTTTGGTGTCTTGCTAGAGCTATCTTGATTAGTCTCAGACATTTTTCTGCAAGTTCAAGCAGAACAGAAGTAAGAAACTTCAATATATAATTGTCTTAAGATTGTTGATTTTTGGGATCAATCTGACAACTAATCAATATCACTGAAATATCAACAATCTAATTGGCCAGGTCGGTAAATATCAGGTGGGAGGTTTTCCGTTCAATAGAACGTTCCTTAATTTAAGAACCACCTTTCAATTTCCTTCCTTGGTTAAACACCAATTAAACTAGTATAGATCAGTCTCAATATACTGAATATCAGTATATCCCCTGTATAAAGAAATTAATTCACTTATACAGTACTTGGAGTGAGGTACATTTAAAGCGAATCTCCTTAAGACAATTACGTCCCCCGCACCGGTGCTAATGGGTTACTGGACGCTGGTCTCCCAAGATACAACACTCCTTCACGTATTTGAATAGCACAACCAAATCACCGTACGGTCGAACCGTAGTTAACCAGTACCTTCACAAGATTATTGAAGCAGCAAGATAAAGACAAATTTCGGGAGAATATTTGCCTTTACTTTGGAGGAGCACCCACTGTAGAGGAAGAAGGAAGGCAGAAGAACATTCTTCTTCAAAAGTCCCAGAGCCTCTTTCAGAATGAATTTTTGCAGAATCTCTTTTGGAAGTCGCTTCGAAAACTGAATTTTCCACTTCCTGTTTGGAAGTCATTTCAAGACTGAGAGAGAGAGGATCTCCTTCAGAAGGCAGATTTCTTTCTTGTTGTTGGTGTTTTTCAATTGAGAATGTCACTTCAAGACTAGAGAGAGAGAGAGGATTTCCTTCAGAAGGCAGATTTCTTTCTTGTTGTTGGTGTTTTTCAATTGAGAATACGGAGCGCTATTTATAGCGCTCTGGGAGAGGCAATCTGGTCCGAACCTGACGAACAGTTGCAACGGTTCGGTCTGAACCGTTGCAACGGTTCGGTTCAATCGCCGTAACCGTCCAACCGCCGCGACGGTTTACAGATAGCCATTGGCGAGGCGGTTCGGATCTGGATAGCGGAGCGGGCCGTTGGCGGGGCGGTTCGGATCTGGATAGCGGAGCGGGTATGTGATTAGTCTACGATTAAGCATTATCATATCGCATTTCCCACCGATTTATGAATAAATTGTCGGTCTAAACCGTGTTTTGGTCTTGATTGCAGGTAGATCCAAAGTTCAAGGGCAAGGGGTAATAAGAGCCTAATTAAACCTCTTTTATGGTAATTAATCCCGCATTACTTGGAGGCCAAGCCAAGGATTATCTAGAAGATTCATTGAACCTAGACTCCTGCGCATGTCAGACGAATATGCGGACGAAATTACCAAAAACCGAATATACTTTGACAATCCACGAGGCCAGAGGAATGTTCTGACGAAAACCAGGGAGCTATCTCCCTGGTATTATCGCGGAAACGCGGCAATAGCCGCGTTTCCACGGCAAGGCAGTGGAGCCACGCGTCGATTTTCGACGCGTGGCCCCGTCTCGTCTTCCAGAGGCTTCTGAGGCCTATAAATAGCCCTGTATTCGACCAGAGCGCAAGCAGTCTTCGTTTTTAGGAGTAGGTGCAGATTTTAGGAGTAGTGTAGGTAGATGCTCTTCATTTCTTGTATTTTCATTTCTTTTTAGATCATTGTAGTAGGGCTGAGTGATTCATAGAGAGAGAGATAGTGTAACGCCCCGATTCCACGGATACGGGGACGTCACTGCAACGTATATACGTAAGTCCGAATTACCTTCCCGTATATACGCTAAGCATCAGTACAGACAAGAATCAGAGTACGGAAGCAAATGGTGCATTATACATTCCAACATATATATACAATTACACAGTTATCATCAGAAGTGATCACAATATTACATGAATATCATATCACTAGTATGCGCAAATGCGGGAATACAAAAGATATACAATATATGAACGGTACAAAAGGGAGCTCACATACAAGTATACAAGGATGTACAAGTATGAAAAGTATAAAAGAGCACTCACGAGTTGCTAAGAGGAAACTCGAGAGGCATACAGGGGGCCTGGAAGGATGTGGCTCTGAAAGTTCGGCTGAAGCTCCACGCTACCGCTACTCTGAACAGCAACTGGGAGAATCCACCCGCTCCTAGCTCCATAACCTGGACGTGAGAATCCAGGGGAGTCAGTGACACTCCCCAGGCGAGTAGGATACAAAGCCGGGTGGCGAGCCAGGAGGAACACAAGTATCAAACTCAGAAGACAGGAGGGTTAGAACACAAATGAAGTATATATATAAGAACAGGTATAACATAAGCATCATAAAACTCGAGCTACACATAATACTCATAAAACAGGAAATCCGATATAAAGTCCGGGAAAAGCAAATACGGTAAGGCACAGCACAAATTCATAGCTATTTAAGATGTAGGCCTTGGTATGCGTCCCATTCCACATACCTCTACTTACAACTTAAAGAGCCGGTTATTATGACACTTTATTATTACTCGTCTTGCCCATATATCTCGGTATGTGTCTCGGTGTACGGCCAACTCACATACGTCCATATATAAGCAAGTCGAGGTTGTTATTGGAAACAGCGGGGGTATCAACGAACTATGTTTACAGTGGGTCCCGTGCATACCCGGGACCACGGTCCAGGATTGTTCCGTTGCATGGAAACGGAAGCCAGCCGCAAGGCTAAACAGGAGGGACTTATGTATGCCCTATAATAATGAAGCCAGGAATAAGGGAGCCAGCTCTCCCCTCGGTCCCCTGGAGTACCACAGGTCAGACCGGAAATATAGTGCACAACCTAAAGCCACTGTAAACACGAACACATATCGATATCCGCATGTTTCCCCCGACCCAATTCAAGTTGGTCCTTTTTAGGAGTTATTAGTTTAATTATCACTTTACGGGAAAAACAGGAAATAGACATGATCAGGAATCAGGAGTACATAAGTACTATATAATCAGGTCACTGCATGTAAAGCAGGAAAACAAGTCACTGATCATGATACAGGATAATGAGGTAAGGTTCCCGTAAAGATGACAATCACAAGTCAAGTACATCATGCTGGGTATAAAGTGATAGCATGACAGAGTGGTGATATTTAGTAAACAACCAAGCCTATCAAGAATGGATAGTAGTCAGGTAAGTCATGACATAATAAAAGGGTCTTGCCAAATAGTGGCATGGCAGATGGTTAGATGATAACACAGTTGCCAAGTGATATACATACGATAAATGGTAGCACATACTGACAGGTCTAAAATAATGCCAAGTTGTAATGTAAAAGCAATGGTCCCAAGTCCAACAAGTCCAACGACCACGAAGGGTCGGCCACGCATAGCATAAAACAGTAAAAGATATAGAACATGAAATAAAATACATGGAAGCTAAAGCGAGAACATTTGCATAATCAATGAAATAAGAAGCAAGAGGGTAGCGAGTGAGAACACTCGCCTGAGTCACCAATATACCGAAATATCCGAAATCCACGGAAGCTCGGGATGCGCCATAACCTGTGATATAAATATGTAGAGAGAAGAGGAGAGAGAAGAGAGAAGGGAAGATGGTGTTTGTCAAATGACAAGTCAAGTAGTACCTATACATGAGATAAGTCTAGAGGGTAAGGTTCATGTTCAAGAAAGGAATCAACTATGACAGACAGGCAAAGTTAGTCGACTAGGATGGAAGAGTAGTCGACTAATAGTGATGGCAAGTCGACTAACAGTAAGGTATAGTCGACTAAAACTAGGTTCCAGAGAGTTGGGTTTGGTTTCAGAGAAAAGTTAGTCGACTAGTTTAGAAGGGGTAGTCGACTAATAGTGGACTCCAGTCGACTAACAGATACTTAAGTCGACTAAGTTTGTGATACAGAAAGTTGGGTTTCTGATTCAGGATAAGTTAGTCGACTAGGGAAGAATGGGTAGTCGACTAATAAGCTATAGTCGACTAATAATATAGTCAAGTCGACTAGAGCCGAGAGTTGAGTTTCTGGTTCAGGACAAGGTTAGTCGACTAGGGTCAAGAGTGTAGTCGACTAAGGGTCTCTAGTCGACTAGGAACTAAGGTCAAGTCGACTAATCGTGGGAAAACAGCAAACAGGATAGATTTCTAGGGTTTTGGTTTGATGACTAAATAATCATGAATTGAAGACATAATTGCACATGATATGGAAACATGAATATACAAAGAATTAGACAAGTCTTGGTGAGTAGGAATACTCACATAGATCGGTGATTGGAAGCTCTACGTGTTCGGAAGGATCGAGGTTGACAATATCGCCAAATGGATCCACGGCGACACGATCGACGAAGGAAGCTACGGTCCAAATCCAAAGGAGGGTTGTGGTGGTGGTTGAGGTGAAGAGATGAAGAGGAGAGAGAAAGTGAAGAGAGAGAAAGAGAGAGAAATCTAGAGAGAGAAAATGGGATTTTTAGAGAGAGAAAGTGTAGAGAGAGAAAGTCTAGAGAGGGAAAGGGATTTCTAGAGAGAGTCTATTTAGAGAGAGAAAGTGAGATTTTAGAGAGAGAAAGAGATGATGAGAGAGAGAGAGAATCAGGAGAGAGAGAGTGTGCAGTTGAGAGGGAGAGAGAGAGAGAGCTAGAGTGAGAAAGAGAGGAGAGAGAGAGCTAGAGTGAGAAAGAGAGGAGAGAGAGAGAGCTAGAGTGAGAAAGAGAGGAGAGAGAGAGAGAACAAGAGAGAGAGAAAGAGAGAGCAGGATAGAGAGAGAAAGAGAAAGAGAGAGAGAGGACAGGGGAGAGAAACAGAGAAGGGGGTTGCCCCCCCTAGGCTCCCGCACACAGCGCCCCCCCCACTGGGGGCGCTCAGCCGGCCGCCGGCCAGGGCGGCGCCGGGCGGCGCCGGCCGCCGGCAGAAAAGGAGGGGGCAGCGCCCCCTCACAGAGAAGGGAGGGGGCTGTGCCCCCTCCAGCAGAGAAAGAGGGGGGCCTTGCCCCCCTCAGCAGAGGCACAGGGGCCCAGGCGGGCCCCTGGCCGCCCACGGCCGCCGGCACAGCGCCGGCGGCGCCAGAACCCGGGGTGGCGCCGGCCACCCGAGGAGGAGAAGGAGGAGGGGGCTTTGCCCCCCTCCACAGCAGCGCACGGGGGGGCGCGAGGCCCCCCGGCCGCGCCCAGGCCGCCGGCCTCGCGCCGGCGGCGGTCTGCCCACGCCGGGGAGGCGCCGGAGGAGATGGATCGGCGGCGAGGTGGTGGCCGGATCCAAGAGGAGGAAAAGAAAAGAAAAGAAAAGAAAAGAAAAGAAAAGAAGAAAAGAGAGAGAGGATGGGGGTTGATCTCACGCCGGCGTTGACCGCCGGAGGTGGCCGTGGTGGCCGGAGGTGGTTCGGTGGAGTGGGCGTCGCTCAGATGGAGGAGGAAGAGAAGTGGAGGGAAAAAGGAAGAAGGAAGAAAGAAAAAGAAAAAGAAAAGAAAAGAAAAAGAAAGAGAGAGAGGGTGATGGGAGAGGGATTTAATGAGGGAGAGGGGAGGTGTCTCCCCACGTGGAGGGGAGTGGGTGAAGTCGGTTGAGGGAAAAGAAGGAAAAGAAAGGAAAAGAAAGAAAGAAAGATTAAAAAAAATAATAATATAATAATAAGGTTGAAAAATCGACTATCTCCGAAAAATCCCCAAAAATACCCGGAGGTAGAAAACGTCATCCTAAGGAATAATATGAAATCGGTTTTCAGAAATAAAATCCCGTTTTCAAATTAAAAATCCGGAAGTCAACCGCCGATACCGGTCTACACCGGGTCGGCCGGATTTTGATAAATTCCGAAAAATCCCAGAAAATGTATTAAAGAAGAAAATATGGTTTTAAGAAGTAAAGTGAAAGCGGAATTCAGAAATTCAATTCCAATCGTCCCGGAATCAACCAGCGATACTGGCCGATACCGACTCCGGTGGAATTTCCAAAAAATCATAAAATCCTCAGAAAAAGAATGTAAGTAAGAAATGTAATTCTAAAAGATAAAGTCTAAAGGACCATCATGAAATTCCTAGCTGTTTGAGAATTAAAAATCCAGGAATCGGTCAGCGGAACTGGCCGACACCGGTTTTGAGGATTTTCATTTTAATTCCAGAAAAATCTAGAAAATCATAGAAAATATATAATAATGGAAAATGATATTTAAAACTAAAATCGGTCAAATCTAATCACCGGAAAGACCAAATCGAATAATATACTATAATCGAGTTCCTGGTTCGGACTGGGACTGACTCCGAGTCCACGAATCCAAATCCAAGACAAAACAATCATATAAGGAATTCATAAAGCAAAACAAATACAGGAAACAAATCGAAAAAATACGATCGGAAAATCTGAATACGCAACTAAGTACGTATTCCGGGAACGGGGTATTACAATCCACCCACCTTACAAAAAATTGCGTCCTCGCAATTTCGTTAAGGGGCAAATTGAATACAAAGGGGACAAAGGTGGAATCTATACCAATTAAGATATGAAGCACTATAGGTAGGGCTCTCAAGTCGACTGAATAATAATCATACTCTGCATTTCCGGCTGATGATGTCGTGGCTGTGTAATAAATCTTTAGAATAATGCTGAATAATACTGATGATGTCGTGGCTGTGTAATAAAGAAAACCCCGAAAATCCTGAGCATAATAAAGAAGACCGATAATTAAGAATCCCGATTGCTGTCTTCTGAAAGATAGCCAGATCAAGATCGATCTGGAGAATACCAAGCTTCATAGAATTGGCCGAAGAGATCCCATAATAGCTTCTTTCAGAACCAGCCACTACCTCCCTAGTCTAGTCATATCTTAAGATAGTATAAGGCTTCATAAAACCAAAACAGGGAAAGGATAGGAAGAATTTGGAATCAAAGGAAAGATAGTCAAGAAATAGATAACTCTGCACTTGCAGTTGGAATGTATAACCAAGACTCATGTATTCCAGTTGCAAATCTCTTTACCATTGATTTGCCTTCTGGACGTACTGAGGAGGTTAGAGCCTAAGCTCTGATACCAACCTGTAACGCCCCGATTCCACGGATACGGGGACGTCACTGCAACGTATATACGTAAGTCCGAATTACCTTCCCGTATATACGCTAAGCATCAGTACAGACAAGAATCAGAGTACGGAAGCAAATGGTGCATTATACATTCCAACATATATATACAATTACACAGTTATCATCAGAAGTGATCACAATATTACATGAATATCATATCACTAGTATGCGCAAATGCGGGAATACAAAAGATATACAATATATGAACGGTACAAAAGGGAGCTCACATACAAGTATACAAGGATGTACAAGTATGAAAAGTATAAAAGAGCACTCACGAGTTGCTAAGAGGAAACTCGAGAGGCATACAGGGGGCCTGGAAGGATGTGGCTCTGAAAGTTCGGCTGAAGCTCCACGCTACCGCTACTCTGAACAGCAACTGGGAGAATCCACCCGCTCCTAGCTCCATAACCTGGACGTGAGAATCCAGGGGAGTCAGTGACACTCCCCAGGCGAGTAGGATACAAAGCCGGGTGGCGAGCCAGGAGGAACACAAGTATCAAACTCAGAAGACAGGAGGGTTAGAACACAAATGAAGTATATATATAAGAACAGGTATAACATAAGCATCATAAAACTCGAGCTACACATAATACTCATAAAACAGGAAATCCGATATAAAGTCCGGGAAAAGCAAATACGGTAAGGCACAGCACAAATTCATAGCTATTTAAGATGTAGGCCTTGGTATGCGTCCCATTCCACATACCTCTACTTACAACTTAAAGAGCCGGTTATTATGACACTTTATTATTACTCGTCTTGCCCATATATCTCGGTATGTGTCTCGGTGTACGGCCAACTCACATACGTCCATATATAAGCAAGTCGAGGTTGTTATTGGAAACAGCGGGGGTATCAACGAACTATGTTTACAGTGGGTCCCGTGCATACCCGGGACCACGGTCCAGGATTGTTCCGTTGCATGGAAACGGAAGCCAGCCGCAAGGCTAAACAGGAGGGACTTATGTATGCCCTATAATAATGAAGCCAGGAATAAGGGAGCCAGCTCTCCCCTCGGTCCCCTGGAGTACCACAGGTCAGACCGGAAATATAGTGCACAACCTAAAGCCACTGTAAACACGAACACATATCGATATCCGCATGTTTCCCCCGACCCAATTCAAGTTGGTCCTTTTTAGGAGTTATTAGTTTAATTATCACTTTACGGGAAAAACAGGAAATAGACATGATCAGGAATCAGGAGTACATAAGTACTATATAATCAGGTCACTGCATGTAAAGCAGGAAAACAAGTCACTGATCATGATACAGGATAATGAGGTAAGGTTCCCGTAAAGATGACAATCACAAGTCAAGTACATCATGCTGGGTATAAAGTGATAGCATGACAGAGTGGTGATATTTAGTAAACAACCAAGCCTATCAAGAATGGATAGTAGTCAGGTAAGTCATGACATAATAAAAGGGTCTTGCCAAATAGTGGCATGGCAGATGGTTAGATGATAACACAGTTGCCAAGTGATATACATACGATAAATGGTAGCACATACTGACAGGTCTAAAATAATGCCAAGTTGTAATGTAAAAGCAATGGTCCCAAGTCCAACAAGTCCAACGACCACGAAGGGTCGGCCACGCATAGCATAAAACAGTAAAAGATATAGAACATGAAATAAAATACATGGAAGCTAAAGCGAGAACATTTGCATAATCAATGAAATAAGAAGCAAGAGGGTAGCGAGTGAGAACACTCGCCTGAGTCACCAATATACCGAAATATCCGAAATCCACGGAAGCTCGGGATGCGCCATAACCTGTGATATAAATATGTAGAGAGAAGAGGAGAGAGAAGGAGAGAAGGGAAGATGGTGTTTGTCAAATGACAAGTCAAGTAGTACCTATACATGAGATAAGTCTAGAGGGTAAGGTTCATGTTCAAGAAAGGAATCAACTATGACAGACAGGCAAAGTTAGTCGACTAGGATGGAAGAGTAGTCGACTAATAGTGATGGCAAGTCGACTAACAGTAAGGTATAGTCGACTAAAACTAGGTTCCAGAGAGTTGGGTTTGGTTTCAGAGAAAAGTTAGTCGACTAGTTTAGAAGGGGTAGTCGACTAATAGTGGACTCCAGTCGACTAACAGATACTTAAGTCGACTAAGTTTGTGATACAGAAAGTTGGGTTTCTGATTCAGGATAAGTTAGTCGACTAGGAAGAATGGGTAGTCGACTAATAAGCTATAGTCGACTAATAATATAGTCAAGTCGACTAGAGCCGAGAGTTGAGTTTCTGGTTCAGGACAAGGTTAGTCGACTAGGGTCAAGAGTGTAGTCGACTAAGGGTCTCTAGTCGACTAGGAACTAAGGTCAAGTCGACTAATCGTGGGAAAACAGCAAACAGGATAGATTTCTAGGGTTTGGTTTGATGACTAAATAATCATGAATTGAAGACATAATTGCACATGATATGGAAACATGAATATACAAAGAATTAGACAAGTCTTGGTGAGTAGGAATACTCACATAGATCGGTGATTGGAAGCTCTACGTGTTCGGAAGGATCGAGGTTGACAATATCGCCAAATGGATCCACGGCGACACGATCGACGAAGGAAGCTACGGTCCAAATCCAAAGGAGGGTTGTGGTGGTGGTTGAGGTGAAGAGATGAAGAGGAGAGAGAAAGTGAAGAGAGAGAAAGAGAGAGAAATCTAGAGAGAGAAAATGGGATTTTTAGAGAGAGAAAGTGTAGAGAGAGAAAGTCTAGAGAGGGAAAGGGATTTCTAGAGAGAGTCTATTTAGAGAGAGAAAGTGAGATTTTAGAGAGAGAAAGAGATGATGAGAGAGAGAGAGAATCAGGAGAGAGAGAGTGTGCAGTTGAGAGGGAGAGAGAGAGAGAGCTAGAGTGAGAAAGAGAGGAGAGAGAGAGCTAGAGTGAGAAAGAGAGGAGAGAGAGAGCTAGAGTGAGAAAGAGAGGAGAGAGAGAGAGAACAAGAGAGAGAGAAAGAGAGAGCAGGATAGAGAGAGAAAGAGAAAGAGAGAGAGAGGACAGGGGAGAGAAACAGAGAAGGGGGTTGCCCCCCTAGGCTCCCGCACACAGCACCCCCCCACTGGGGGCGCTCAGCCGGCCGCCGGCCAGGGCGGCGCCGGGCGGCGCCGGCCGCCGGCAGAAAAGGAGGGGGCAGCGCCCCCTCACAGAGAAGGGAGGGGGCTGTGCCCCCTCCAGCAGAGAAAGAGGGGGGCCTTGCCCCCCTCAGCAGAGGCACAGGGGCCCAGGCGGGCCCCTGGCCGCCCACGGCCGCCGGCACAGCGCCGGCGGCGCCAGAACCCGGGGTGGCGCCGGCCACCCCGAGGAGGAGAAGGAGGAGGGGGCTTTGCCCCCTCCACAGCAGCGCACGGGGGGGCGCGAGGCCCCCCGGCCGCGCCCAGGCCGCCGGCCTCGCGCCGGCGGCGGTCTGCCCACGCCGGGGCGGCGCCGGAGGAGATGGATCGGCGGCGAGGTGGTGGCCGGATCCAAGAGGAGGAAAAGAAAAGAAAAGAAAAGAAAAGAAAAGAAAAGAAGAAAAGAGAGAGAGGATGGGGGTTGATCTCACGCCGGCGTTGACCGCCGGAGGTGGCCGTGGTGGCCGGAGGTGGTTCGGTGGAGTGGGCGTCGCTCAGATGGAGGAGGAGAGAAGTGGAGGGAAAAAGGAAGAAGGAAGAAAGAAAAAGAAAAAGAAAAGAAAAGAAAAAAAAGAGAAAGAGGGTGATGGGAGAGGGATTTAATGAGGGAGAGGGGAGGTGTCTCCCCACGTGGAGGGGAGTGGGTGAAGTCGGTTGAGGGAAAAGAAGGAAAAGAAAGGAAAAGAAAGAAAGAAAGATTAAAAAAAATAATAATATAATAATAAGGTTGAAAAATCGACTATCTCCGAAAAATCCCCAAAAATACCCGGAGGTAGAAAACGTCATCCTAAGGAATAATATGAAATCGGTTTTCAGAAATAAAATCCCGTTTTCAAATTAAAAATCCGGAAGTCAACCGCCGATACCGGTCTACACCGGGTCGGCCGGATTTTGATAAATTCCGAAAAATCCCAGAAAATGTATTAAAGAAGAAAATATGGTTTTAAGAAGTAAAGTGAAAGCGGAATTCAGAAATTCAATTCCAATCGTCCCGGAATCAACCAGCGATACTGGCCGATACCGACTCCGGTGGAATTTCCAAAAAATCATAAAATCCTCAGAAAAAGAATGTAAGTAAGAAATGTAATTCTAAAAGATAAAGTCTAAAGGACCATCATGAAATTCCTAGCTGTTTGAGAATTAAAAATCCAGGAATCGGTCAGCGGAACTGGCCGACACCGGTTTTGAGGATTTTCATTTTAATTCCAGAAAAATCTAGAAAATCATAGAAAATATATAATAATGGAAAATGATATTTAAAACTAAAATCGGTCAAATCTAATCACCGGAAAGACCAAATCGAATAATATACTATAATCGAGTTCCTGGTTCGGACTGACTCCGAGTCCACGAATCCAAATCCAAGACAAAACAATCATATAAGGAATTCATAAAGCAAAACAAATACAGGAAACAAATCGAAAAAATACGATCGGAAAATCTGAATACGCAACTAAGTACGTATTCCGGGAACGGGGTATTACAGATAGAGAGGGATTGATGTAATAGATAGTGACAGTCTATGTAAAGGTGCCTCCTTTCTCTTCCATTGTAATCTCCTTCATCTTCTACATGATTTCTTGCTAACTTTTATTCTCATGGCAATCTAACTACTAACCACTAACCATCTAACCACTTACTTGATAATCCACATGAATCGGGTAGCCTCTATTAAGGCCTTGTTCTTGCAAGAGGCATTGATGGCCAATGATGATGGGTTCTAACATCTAACTTGCTAACTTGCTAACTTGCTAACCAAGCTAACTCTCTTTTATTTTCATGCTTTCTTTTTAGTAGTGTAATGAGTGATGCTTGTGTTAGCTTGATCTTGATGCATGTTTGAATGTGATGAACCATCCATGTGCCATGCTTTGTAGCGTCTCTTGAAGCCAAGGATTAATGATGGCCGAGGATCAAAATGTGAGGCAACTATCATGAAGAGGTTAGCATGGTTAGTGGAGCATTTAGTAGTTAGTAGCCATGAGTTTTCTTTTCTCTTGTTTTTAAAGGCAATTCTTTTATCTTTTCATCGGTGTTTTTACCATCCTTCTTAGTTCATCTTAGTTCCATTTTCTTTTCTATTCATTTTCCCAAATCACTTCTATTTTGTTTTCTTCGCCGTTTTCATCGCTCTCCTCACCTACCACATTCTGGATTTCCTTTTCTTTTCCTTTTCATTCTTTTTCATTCTTTCAACAAAGAAGAACTGTTAACAAACAACGGGAATAGAAACTGTCAATGCTTCTATCGCCTCCCTTCCCTGTGGATACGACCCGTTGAGCCAATGCTATAACGGAAGTATCGAGGGTACATTAGCACATTCGAGCTTTTCATTGATTTTACATAAAACACACTTTTGAGTGCTAGTTCCGCCTCGATCAAAATATTGGCGCCGTTGCCGGGGAAGGAAATGGTTTCGTTTTCACGTTTTTGTTAACATTGTCTTCTCTGTTTTGGTGTGCAGGACATTCTTTTCAGGTGCTTAATCTTGCAGAACATAATCTAGCTTTGCATCTCCCTGCTCTTGAAAGCAGGGGCCCAGTTTTAAAAGAACCGCCGTGCAACCGCGACATTTGCCGCGAAAACGCGGCCATCTTGTGAACATTGTATATCTTGTTGTGCTGGGATGTGTGAATTGTAATAGCTAGTAGATTTGTACTGCTATCTTTCTTGCTTTGATTGCCTACACACCATAATAAATAAAAGAACTAAAATACGGTATTTGGACGCCTTTAAAACGATTTAGACATTTGCATTTAGGCACGTGTCAATTCAATTCCAATATACTGTATTTTTTTCTGTTGTTGTGATCTGGATGGAGATGTACATATGGCATTGCATATAGCATAGGACAAACACGTGGGTGATTTATCGCTTTGTGTTATATTCTTGTCTATATTGCACACTTGCACGAATTGAGCTTAAGGGCAAACTCCAAACAAGGAAAGGTGGGGATTTACTTACCCTTCCTTAGCCCAAAAATCATCTCCCCACTCACACAACCCAAGCCCTAATAAAATTTGAATAGACGTTGGCCCCTAGGGACATCTAGGTCTAGGTCAACCCTGTTGGCCCAATGGCCTTCCACTCTAGTTTTGATGATGATCAACACTCATGTAGTTATGTTTACTAATATTCTTGTGTTTCTAAGTTTCAGATCATTAACAGGATATTAGTTGGTGATTAGCTTCAACAAGATGATTAGAAGCTTATCATGGTGATTCCGGTGCCAAAGCTTAAAGATCATACCTTTGCACTTGGAGAATCACGGGTTTTGGAGCAAGTCTACTTGAAGATGAAGATCGTCAAGAAGACTTAGGTATCCTAGTTTAGATAGAGTTTTAGATCCATTTGTAAAGCTTAGTTTAGTGGATATGCTCAAGTGCACAAACACACACGTTTTATGTTTTGATATTTGGTTTTCATGAATAGTTTGATCAAAACAAGTTTTCATGATTTATATGTATAGTAGATGTTTTCTATTTATACATACATGCTTAACTTATAGACAAACTTATTTTGACGTTTCTATTCATGTTTTGGAAAAATCAAAGTTTGATAAAAATACAAGTTTTGTTTATGATAAAATTGGCAAGACACAAAAATGAATTGATATGATTGATATATGTCTTGAAATTTTTATCACAAGTTTGGTTATCAAAGTAAAATGATAAAACAAGTTTTAGAAAGACATGTTTTTTAGAAAAACAGTTTTTATTGTGATTAAAACTATTTTTTAGATTTACTGTGAATTTATGGGATTTTTATTGAGTGAAAAGACCTATTTTCAAATCCCGTATCTGTGCAGATCTGCACTGTGCCTGCCAGGCCAGTTCGGTCGACCGGACCGGTCGACCGCACCAAGTGGCCGGTCGACCGGGTCGGTCGACCGATGTGCACAGACGTGCACGCTGGCTACACATTGTAGTCGGTCGACTGGACCGGTCGACCGAGTTGAGAGTTCAACTCTCAGGATGTTTCGGTCGACCGGGCCGGTCGACCGCTAGTGCCCAACGGTCACTTTTCTGACCGTTGGCGGTCGACCGGGCCGGTCGACCGACGCCTGTCAGAGCTGCCAGCTCAGCTCTAACGGCTAGTTTTCTGTTTGGCCTATATAAACCCCATCTCTTTGGGGATTTTGGCCAAGTTTTTTAAGGAGAAAAATTTCTGGTTTCTAGAGGTTTTAAAACAAGTTTTCAAAAGTGTTTGGGGCTTTAATTCTTCAATCTTTATTGTTTTAGGTTTTTGGAAAAATCAAAGAAAAGAATATTTTGGGAGATTTGTCTTGGTTTTCATTCTATATCTTTTGGAAGGATTTTCCCAAGTGATTTTCTTTGTTGCTAGTTTCCCAAACACCTAGTTTTCCACACTTGAGCTATCTTCTATCCTAAACTATTAGGATCTTTGTTTTGTGGAAAAAGAAAGAGAAAGAAAAAGAGAGTTTGTGGTTTTGAACCACTTGTTGTAAACCCTCCTTTATTTGTTGTATCCCTCTTCGGTAGAGGTGATCGGAGTGGTATTGGTTTGCTCCCTCTTAGGTAGAGGTGGAGTTTGGTTGTGAGCCTCTTCGGTAGAGGTGTGTGGATTGGTTGTTGTATTGGCTACGGGTCTAACCCCTCGGTTGTGAGGTGGTTGTTTGAGAGAGGAGTTTGGTACTCCTAGTATTGTAAGAAATCCTCTTCGGTAGAGGTTCCCTCGGTGGGAGTTGAGATAGTGGAAATCCTACACGGTGGTGTAGGCGGGGATGTAGAGCAAGGTGCTCGAACCTCGAAACAAATCTTGGTGTTTGCGTATTGATCCATTGTCTCTCTAACTCTCTCTCTTATATTTGTGCAAAGCATCATATTCATATCATATCATATTTGCTTGTGTTGTGCATATTTCATATTGCCTTGCATTTATTCATATTGCTATTCATTCTTATATGCTTGGCTTGATTGTGTGTATTTTATATTGCTTGGATTGCTTGTGTGTGTGTGCCTAACTTATACTCATCCAACAAGAGCTTCACATAGCACCTCAACCCATTTCAAGGGGAATCAAGGGGAGTTAGTCCAGAGCCTCGAAAGGGGAATTCGGCTACACTTGTTGTATTGTATTAGTTTGTGCATAATTTGCATTAGCTTCCGCATTTAGCGCACTTAGTTTGCATTTAGTTTCCTAGATTAGCATTCACACCTATTCACCCCCCTCTAGGTGTTTTTTCAATTGGTATCAGAGCTAGTGCTCCTGATACTTAGGCTTAACATCCTAGGAGTGATCCATTTGCTTGCTAATCTCATTTGCATTGTTTGTTTGCACATTCATATATAGTTTACCATGGACTTCATGACCCCACCTAGCTATGATCCTTCCAACATTGATGTTTGGAAGTATAGGATGTCCATGTACCTAAAGACCCTAGGTTTGCATGTCTTCCTTGCCGCCACCAAGAGATGTTATCTTGGTGATTGTAATCATATAGGGGCCAATGCACTAGCCCTAGAGGCCATTAGAAGCACTTTACCTAAAGAATATCTTTTACGTGTTTCTAATCTTGATTCCGCTTTTGCAGTGTGGAACAAGTTGACAACAACCACCAACACCTCCAAGCTTCAAGTCCAAATCCAACAAGAAGAGGAATCTAGTGGAGAATCCGAGCCACAACAATGCTATATGGTCCAAGGGAATGACTCCCTTGAGGTACATTCGGAACCCCACTTAGATAGTGATGATGATGCTAGTTCTTCTAGTAATGATATTGTTGATCCCCATGCTCTAAATGAAGAACTTTCAATAATATGTGAAAAGTTAATTGAAAAATATAAGATTTTGAAAAAGAAAAGTCTAGAAATTGAAAAAGAAAATAAGTGTTTGCATGCTAGACTTGACAATATTTTGCAAGAGAAGGTTGAGGTCTATAATGAAAGGGATTCATTGAGATCTCAATTGGAACTTGCACTTAAAGAAAATGAATTTTTAAAGTCTAAAAATGATTGCCATGCTATTTTAAAGAAAAATGAAAACTTGTCTTCTAGAGTTGATTTTGTTTTAAAAGAGAATGTTGTTTTGAAAAACAAAATCATTTCTATTTCCAATGATTTAAATGTTTGCTTAGAGAAAAATATTGTTTTGCAAAATAAGATTGATTCTCATGTTTGCCATGCTAGGGTAGTTTCACCTAAATCACCCATTGCATGTTCCACTTCTTCTATGCTCGAAAATGATATAAATTTGTTAAAGAAGAAAATAGATTGTTTGGGCTCCACTATGAGCCAATGTGCCATGAACCACTCACGATTGGAAACCTTGGTTCGAAAGAAACAAGTTCCAACTTCTATGCATGCACACCCTCCACGGCATACACATGCTCCTCACGGACACCATCAACACATGTATGCTCATGTGTACTCATGTACACATTGTGGACGTAAGGGCCACCTTGCTAAATTTTGTTATGATAGATTACATACTCCTAATTTAGCAAAGAATTTTGTTTGGGTTAGAGAAGGTACTAACCCCCATGGACCCAAGAAGATATGGGTACCAAAGACCACCCCTCCTATTATTTTTGATGTAGGTGTGGGCTCTCACATGACGTGAGAGTGATGACACCTTGGAGTGGATGCGTTCCGGACTTAAAGGAAATCATATGGATGCATCACTTTCAAGGGAAGGTTTGGTGGAGAGGACCACCATGCTTTGGAGACAAGGAGAGTTGCTTCTTCGGGTTTGGTAACAATCCTTTACTCCCATTTATTGTTTACATGCTTTCCATGTTTTAATGTTACTAGCATGTTTTTGATGTCTATGGATTAGTATGTTCATTCCATGTTTATTAGATCCTTGACATACATATATAGTATTTGAGACACACATGCTTATATGAATCCATATTTAGTGTTCTCACCGTTTGTTTAGCTATAATGTACATCATGAATCTAATACATGTGAATTTACATAGTAATCATGTTTTGGTTTTATCATGATGAGTTTTAGCTTGATGCTTCATGTGGTGATAACATGTTTAAATGTAGATTTTATCAAAACTTGTATTATACATGTACAAATGGTGAGCCACATTTGTTTCTTATACATTTGCACTTCATGCTCATTTGTACTCACTATATGCACACGTATGAGCTAGTTTTGATGATTTGTTCATTTATACTTGTTATGACTTGAATATTTGTTTGAGTGTTAGTTTTCATTAAGACTAGTGATATACTTGTACATAGAGTGGGTTACAAATAAATCTATATATATATTTATGCTTGATTGCTTATTTGAACCCATTAGATGTGCTAGTATAGTCTAGTTTTGATGATTCATACATTTCAAACTTGTATTCTATTTTTGGATTTGTTTTATGTGTTTCACTTCATGTATATGTTTGTATTGCCAAACTTTAAGATATACATGTATACCCCTTGAGTCATTTGCCTTTCATGCAAATCTATATTTGGACTCAATTGTGTTTAGGGATATGTTTGTATACTTCATGTTTGACAATTCATACATATACCTTGAAATGACATTTGTTTTAATGAAAGATTTAGTTTTTCATGATTGTCATGTTTATTGTGTCAATATTTAACTTCATGTATATGTCCATCTTATCCAAACTATTGACTATACATGAGTATCCTTTTTGAGCCACGTGCCTTAATGCATATATTTTGTGGACTCGTTGAGTTTTTGATATGTATGTATACCTTAGTTTGTATTAGACATACATATGCCTTGAAGATTAAATAAGTAGTTTTATATGATTTTTCATGTTTTTGATGGAATTATGTTTTAAGGAATAATTGAGCTTAATGAAATATTTTTCATGATTATGATCTTCACATATTATTTGTACACTCATATCTATTGCTCATGTTTTGTTTCTCATGAGTTATGCTTTATTGGTTAGAGTGATGATTATCATGTGAATTTCATTTTTTTTTTTATTCCTTGCTTGAAGGATTTCGTGCTAGTTAACAAGTTTTCCATTTAACTAGTTGCGGTGTTCTTCATTTTGGTAGTGAGTTTCAAACAAAACTACATTTTCAAATCTATTTTGAAAACCCCTACCTTCTAAGGGCGGTAGGATGGGAGATCATGTTCATGTATGCCCTAAATTGAAAATCTTTAAAACTTGAATTATGATTGGGTGGTAGATAATATGATGTATACACTTGAACTTATTGTTATGTCTATTGGTATCATTTTGATCTTCTTGTATACTCATATATGTTTTGTATGTATGTATGCTTTAAATTCTAAGTATATCAATTTCTATTGGTATCTATCTTTCATACATATATATGTTTGTGTTTATGCTAGTGCTTGAGTTTCAATTTTGTTTAAATTGATTACTTTTAAATTGTTATCAAGACTATGCATGTCTTTAGTTTGTTTTTCATAAAGGAGGAGAAAATTTGATTTTGTATTTCAATTGGTATTTGTACTCCCACTCTTTATGATTAAAAGTTGTTATTTTGAACATATGATATCAACATCAAATTTGTTTATATATTTTCAAAATGAAATATATTCTTACAATTGGTATCAAAATTTGTGTTTAGACATTCAAAATTTGTTATGTTGTCTTACAATTTGTTATGTTGTCTTACAATTTGTTTAATTACAATTGGTATTTTCAAAATTTTGTTTAAAGAAAATATTCAAAGTTTTGATTTGTATTTCCTATATGCAAGGAGAGCTTAACATCTCTCTTACATATAGATTCATGTTGAGTATATTATAAATTGAGGAGCTTTACAACTCTTCTTTATATGATATACATGTGTAGGGGGAGCTTCACATCTCCTCTTATGCATTACATAATATGTGTTATGTGAATTGGGGCTTGTCATCCCTTCTTCATGTAATGCATATGTGTAGGGAAGCTAACTTAGCGTCTTCCTCTTCATGAATGTATATAGCATATAACATATATTGATCCTTATTTATTGGTATCAAGATGCTTCATTGACATATTTTTTAAATTGATATCATGTTTGTAGTCACCCCTTATTGAATTTTTTTTGTTTTAGACAAAAAGGGGGAGAACATTGTTTGCATTGTTTTGATTGACAAAAGGGGGAGAAAGATTTTTACCCCTCATTTATCTATGGTTTTGATTGTTTACCCCTTTGTTGATGATTGACAAAAAGGGGGAGAAGTATTTGAGTTTTATATGCATGCTTATGTTTTATATGCATATATTATGTTTTAATATCAAGAATATTAAGTTTAATTGTTTATTAAGTTTAATTGATATCCAAAGCTTGCTTTGTAATTGTTGTAATTGATATCTAGAACCATTTATTGTTTATGCATATGCATGTTTCATGTTTAATATTCATTGCATATATTTATTGTTTATCCCTATGCATGAGTTAAGGGGGAGCTTCTTTGAAGCTTATCTTTAATCCATGCATATATAACTCCATGAGTTTTGTCATCATCAAAAAGGGGGAGATTGTTGGCCCAATGGCCTTCCACTCTAGTTTTGATGATGATCAACACTCATGTAGTTATGTTTACTAATATTCTTGTGTTTTTAAGTTTCAGATCATTAACAGGATATTAGTTGGTGATTAGCTTCAACAAGATGATTAGAAGCTTATCATGGTGATTCCGGTGCCAAAGCTTAAAGATCATACCTTTGCACTTGGAGAATCACGGGTTTTGGAGCAAGTCTACTTGAAGATGAAGATCGTCAAGAAGACTTAGGTATCCTAGTTTAGATAGAGTTTTAGATCCATTTGTAAAGCTTAGTTTAGTGGATATGCTCAAGTGCACAAACACACACGTTTTATGTTTTGATATTTGGTTTTCATGAATAGTTTGATCAAAACAAGTTTTCATGATTTATATGTATAGTAGATGTTTTCTATTTATACATACATGCTTAACTTATAGACAAACTTATTTTGACGTTTCTATTCATGTTTTGAAAAAATCAAAGTTTGATAAAAATACAAGTTTTGTTTATGATAAAATTGGCAAGACACAAAAATGAATTGATATGATTGATATATGTCTTGAAATTTTTATCACAAGTTTGGTTATCAAAGTAAAATGATAAAACAAGTTTTAGAAAGACATGTTTTTTAGAAAAACAGTTTTTATTGTGATTAAAACTATTTTTTAGATTTACTGTGAATTTATGGGATTTTTATTGAGTGAAAAGACCTATTTTCAAATCCCGTATCTGTGCAGATCTGCACTGTGCCTGCCAGGCCAGTTCGGTCGACCGGACCGGTCGACCGCACCAAGTGGCCGGTCGACCGGGTCGGTCGACCGATGTGCACAGACGTGCACGCTGGCTACACATTGTAGTCGGTCGACCGGACCGGTCGACCGAGTTAAGAGTTCAACTCTCAGGATGTTTCGGTCGACCGGGCCGGTCGACCGCTAGTGCCCAACGGTCACTTTTCTGACCGTTGGCGGTCGACCGGGCCGGTCGACCGACGCCTGTCAGAGCTGCCAGCTCAGCTCTAACGGCTAGTTTTCTGTTTGGCCTATATAAACCCCATCTCTTTGGGGATTTTGGCCAAGTTTTTTAAGGAGAAAAATTTCTGGTTTCTAGAGGTTTTAAAACAAGTTTTCAAAAGTGTTTGGGGCTTTAATTCTTCAATCTTTATGTTTTAGGTTTTTGGAAAAATCAAAGAAAAGAATATTTTGAGAGATTTGTCTTGGTTTTCATTCTATATCTTTTGGAAGGATTTTCCCAAGTGATTTTCTTTGTTGCTAGTTTTCCAAACACCTAGTTTTCCACACTAGAGCTATCTTCTATCCTAAACTATTAGGATCTTTGTTTTGTGGAAAAAGAAAGAGAAAGAAAAAGAGAGTTTGTGGTTTTGAACCACTTGTTGTAAACCCTCCTTTATTTGTTGTATCCCTCTTCGGTAGAGGTGATCGGAGTGGTATTGGTTTGCTCCCTCTTAGGTAGAGGTGGAGTTTGGTTGTGAGCCTCTTCGGTAGAGGTGTGTGGATTGGTTGTTGTATTGGCTACGGGCCTAACCCCTCGGTTGTGAGGTGGTTGTTTGAGAGAGGAGTTTGGTACTCCTAGTATTGTAAGAAATCCTCTTCGGTAGAGGTTCCCTCGGTGGGAGTTGAGATAGTGGAAATCCTACACGGTGGTGTAGGCGGGGATGTAGAGCAAGGTGCTCGAACCTCGAAACAAATCTTGGTGTTTGCGTATTGATCCATTGTCTCTCTAACTCTCTCTCTTATATTTGTGCAAAGCATCATATTCATATCATATCATATTTGCTTGTGTTGTGCATATTTCATATTGCCTTGCATTTATTCATATTGCTATTCATTCTTATATGCTTGGCTTGATTGTGTGTATTTTATATTGCTTGGATTGCTTGTGTGTGTGTGCCTAACTTATACTCATCCAACAAGAGCTTCACATAGCACCTCAACCCATTTCAAGGGGAATCAAGGGGAGTTAGTCCAGAGCCTCGAAAGGGGAATTCGGCTACACTTGTTGTATTGTATTAGTTTGTGCATAATTTGCATTAGCTTCCGCATTTAGCGCACTTAGTTTGCATTTAGTTTCCTAGATTAGCATTCACACCTATTCACCCCCCCTCTAGGTGTTTTTTCAATTGGTATCAGAGCTAGTGCTCCTGATACTTAGGCTTAACATCCTAGGAGTGATCCATTTGCTTGCTAATCTCATTTGCATTTGTTTGTTTGCACATTCATATATAGTTTACCATGGACTTCATGACCCCACCTAGCTATGATCCTTCCAACATTGATGTTTGGAAGTATAGGATGTCCATGTACCTAAAGACCCTAGGTTTGCATGTCTTCCTTGCCGCCACCAAGAGATGTTATCTTGGTGATTGTAATCATATAGGGGCCAATGCACTAGCCCTAGAGGCCATTAGAAGCACTTTACCTAAAGAATATCTTTTACGTGTTTCTAATCTTGATTCCGCTTTTGCAGTGTGGAACAAGTTGACAACAACCACCAACACCTCCAAGCTTCAAGTCCAAATCCAACAAGAAGAGGAATCTAGTGGAGAATCTGAGCCACAACAATGCTATATGGTCCAAGGGAATGACTCCCTTGAGGTACATTCAGAACCCCACTTAGATAGTGATGATGATGCTAGTTCTTCTAGTAATGATATTGTTGATCCCCATGCTCTAAATGAAGAACTTTCAATAATATGTGAAAAGTTAATTGAAAAATATAAGATTTTGAAAAAGAAAAGTCTAGAAATTGAAAAAGAAAATAAGTGTTTGCATGCTAGACTTGACAATGTTTTGCAAGCGAAGGTTGAGGTCTATAATGAAAGGGATTCATTGAGATCTCAATTGGAACTTGCACTTAAAGAAAATGAATTTTTAAAGTCTAAAAATGATTGCCATGCTATTTTAAAGAAAAATGAAAACTTGTCTTCTAGAGTTGATTTTGTTTTAAAAGAGAATGTTGTTTTGAAAAACAAAATCATTTCTATTTCCAATGATTTAAATGTTTGCTTAGAGAAAAATATTGTTTTGCAAAATAAGATTGATTCTCATGTTTGCCATGCTAGGGTAGTTTCACCTAAATCACCCATTGCATGTTCCACTTCTTCTATGCTCGAAAATGATATAAATTTGTTAAAGAAGAAAATGGATTGTTTGGGCTCCACTATGAGCCAATGTGCCATGAACCACTCACGATTGGAAACCTTGGTTCGAAAGAAACAAGTTCCAACTTCTATGCATGCACACCCTCCACGGCATACACATGCTCCTCACGGACACCATCAACACATGTATGCTCATGTGTACTCATGTACACATTGTGGACGTAAGGGCCACCTTGCTAAATTTTGTTATGATAGATTACATACTCCTAATTTAGCAAAGAATTTTGTTTGGGTTAGAGAAGGTACTAACCCCCATGGACCCAAGAAGATATGGGTACCAAAGACCACCCCTCCTATTATTTTTGATGTAGGTGTGGGCTCTCACATGACGTGAGAGTGATGACACCTTGGAGTGGATGCGTTCCGGACTTAAAGGAAATCATATGGATGTATCACTTTCAAGGGAAGGTTTGGTGGAGAGGACCACCATGCTTTGGAGACAAGGAGAGTTGCTTCTTCGGGTTTGGTAACAATCCTTTACTCCCATTTATTGTTTACATGCTTTCCATGTTTTAATGTTACTAGCATGTTTTTGATGTCTATGGATTAGTATGTTCATTCCATGTTTATTAGATCCTTGACATACATATATAGTATTTGAGACACACATGCTTATATGAATCCATATTTAGTGTTCTCACCGTTTGTTTAGCTATAATGTACATCATGAATCTAATACATGTGAATTTACATAGTAATCATGTTTTGGTTTTATCATGATGAGTTTTAGCTTGATGCTTCATGTGGTGATAACATGTTTAATTGTAGATTTTATCAAAACTTGTATTATACATGTACAAATGGTGAGCCACATTTGTTTCTTATACATTTGCACTTCATGCTCATTTGTACTCACTATATGCACACGTATGAGCTAGTTTTGATGATTTGTTCATTTATACTTGTTATGACTTGAATATTTGTTTGAGTGTTAGTTTTCATTAAGACTAGTGATATACTTGTACATAGAGTGGGTTACAAATAAATCTATATATATATTTATGCTTGATTGCTTATTTGAACCCATTAGATGTGCTAGTATAGTCTAGTTTTGATGATTCATACATTTCAAACTTGTATTCTATTTTTGGATTTGTTTTATGTGTTTCACTTCATGTATATGTTTGTATTGCCAAACTTTAAGATATACATGTATACCCCTTGAGTCATTTGCCTTTCATGCAAATCTATATTTGGACTCAATTGTGTTTAGGGATATGTTTGTATACTTCATGTTTGACAATTCATACATATACCTTGAAATGACATTTGTTTTAATGAAAGATTTAGTTTTTCATGATTGTCATGTTTATTGTGTCAATATTTAACTTCATGTATATGTCCATCTTATCCAAACTATTGACTATACATGAGTATCCTTTTTGAGCCACGTGCCTTAATGCATATATTTTGTGGACTCGTTGAGTTTTGGATATGTATGTATACCTTAGTTTGTATTAGACATACATATGCCTTGAAGATTAAATAAGTAGTTTTATATGATTTTTCATGTTTTTGATGGAATTATGTTTTAAGGAATAATTGAGCTTAATGAAATATTTTTCATGATTATGATCTTCACATATTATTTGTACACTCATATCTATTGCTCATGTTTTGTTTCTCATGAGTTATGCTTTATTGGTTAGAGTGATGATTATCATGTGAATTTCATTTTTTTTGTTTTATTCCTTGCTTGAAGGATTTCGTGCTAGTTAACAAGTTTTCCATTTAACTAGTTGCGGTGTTCTTCATTTTGGTAGTGAGTTTCAAAAAAAACTACATTTTCAAATCTATTTTTGAAAACCCCTACCTTCTAAGGGCGGTAGGATGGGAGATCATGTTCATGTATGCCCTAAATTGAAAATCTTTAAAACTTGAATTATGATTGGGTGGTAGATAATATGATGTATACACTTGAACTTATTGTTATGTCTATTGGTATCATTTTGATCTTCTTGTATACTCATATATGTTTTGTATGTATGTATGCTTTAAATTCTAAGTATATCAATTTCTATTGGTATCTATCTTTCATACATATATATGTTTGTGTTTATGCTAGTGCTTGAGTTTCAATTTTGTTTAAATTGATTACTTTTAAATTGTTATCAAGACTATGCATGTCTTTAGTTTGTTTTTCATAAAGGGGGAGAAAATTTGATTTTGTATTTCAATTGGTATTTGTACTCCCACTCTTTATGATTAAAAGTTGTTATTTTGAACATATGATATCAACATCAAATTTGTTTATATATTTTCAAAATGAAATATATTCTTACAATTGGTATCAAAATTTGTGTTTAGACATTCAAAATTTGTTATGTTGTCTTACAATTTGTTATGTTGTCTTACAATTTGTTTAATTACAATTGGTATTTTCAAAATTTTGTTTAAAGAAAATATTCAAAGTTTTGATTTGTATTTCCTATATGCAAGGAGAGCTTAACATCTCTCTTACATATAGATTCATGTTGAGTATATTATAAATTGAGGAGCTTGACAACTCTTCTTTATATGATATACGTGTGTAGGGGGAGCTTCACATCTCCTCTTATGCATTACATAATATGTGTTATGTGAATTGGGGCTTGTCATCCCTTCTTCATGTAATGCATATGTGTAGGGAAGCTAACTTAGCGTCTTCCTCTTCATGAATGTATATAGCATATAACATATATTGATCCTTGTTTATTGGTATCAAGATGCTTCATTGACATATTTTTTAAATTGATATCATGTTTGTAGTCACCCCTTATTGAATTTTTTTTGTTTTAGACAAAAAGGGGGAGAACATTGTTTGCATTGTTTTGATTGACAAAAAGGGGGAGAAAGATTTTTACCCCTCATTTATCTATGGTTTTGATTGTTTACCCCTTTGTTGATGATTGACAAAAAGGGGGAGAAGTATTTGAGTTTTATATGCATGCTTATGTTTTATATGCATATATTATGTTTTACTATCAAGAATATTAAGTTTAATTGTTTATTAAGTTTAATTGATATCCAAAGCTTGCTTTGTAATTGTTGTAATTGATATCTAGAACCATTTATTGTTTATGCATATGCATGTTTCATGTTTAATATTCATTGCATATATTTATTGTTTATCCCTATGCATGAGTTAAGGGGGAGCTTCTTTGAAGCTTATCTTTAATCCATGCATATATAACTCCATGAGTTTTGTCATCATCAAAAAGGGGGAGATTGTTGGCCCAATGGCCTTCCACTCTAGTTTTGATGATGATCAACACTCATGTAGTTATGTTTACTAATATTCTTGTGTTTCTAAGTTTCAGATCATTAACAGGATATTAGTTGGTGATTAGCTTCAACAAGATGATTAGAAGCTTATCATGGTGATTCCGGTGCCAAAGCTTAAAGATCATACCTTTGCACTTGGAGAATCACGGGTTTTGGAGCAAGTCTACTTGAAGATGAAGATCGTCAAGAAGACTTAGGTATCCTAGTTTAGATAGAGTTTTAGATCCATTTGTAAAGCTTAGTTTAGTGGATATGCTCAAGTGCACAAACACACACGTTTTATGTTTTGATATTTGGTTTTCATGAATAGTTTGATCAAAACAAGTTTTCATGATTTATATGTATAGTAGATGTTTTCTATTTATACATACATGCTTAACTTATAGACAAACTTATTTTGACGTTTCTATTCATGTTTTGGAAAAATCAAAGTTTGATAAAAATACAAGTTTTGTTTATGATAAAATTGGCAAGACACAAAAATGAATTGATATGATTGATATATGTCTTGAAATTTTTATCACAAGTTTGGTTATCAAAGTAAAATGATAAAACAAGTTTTAGAAAGACATGTTTTTTAGAAAAACAGTTTTTATTGTGATTAAAACTATTTTTTAGATTTACTGTGAATTTATGGGATTTTTATTGAGTGAAAAGACCTATTTTCAAATCCCGTATCTGTGCAGATCTGCACTGTGCCTGCCAGGCCAGTTCGGTCGACCGGACCGGTCGACCGCACCAAGTGGCCGGTCGACCGGGTCGGTCGACCGATGTGCACAGACGTGCACGCTGGCTACACATTGTAGTCGGTCGACCGGACCGGTCGACCGAGTTGAGAGTTCAACTCTCAGGATGTTTCGGTCGACCGGGCCGGTCGACCGCTAGTGCCCAACGGTCACTTTTCTGACCGTTGGCGGTCGACCGGGCCGGTCGACCGACGCCTGTCAGAGCTGCCAGCTCAGCTCTAACGGCTAGTTTTCTGTTTGGCCTATATAAACCCCATCTCTTTGGGGATTTTGGCCAAGTTTTTTAAGGAGAAAAATTTCTGGTTTCTAGAGGTTTTAAAACAAGTTTTCAAAAGTGTTTGGGGCTTTAATTCTTCAATCTTTATTGTTTTAGGTTTTTGGAAAAATCAAAGAAAAGAATATTTTGGGAGATTTGTCTTGGTTTTCATTCTATATCTTTTGGAAGGATTTTCCCAAGTGATTTTCTTTGTTGCTAGTTTCCCAAACACCTAGTTTTCCACACTTGAGCTATCTTCTATCCTAAACTATTAGGATCTTTGTTTTGTGGAAAAAGAAAGAGAAAGAAAAAGAGAGTTTGTGGTTTTGAACCACTTGTTGTAAACCCTCCTTTATTTGTTGTATCCCTCTTCGGTAGAGGTGATCGGAGTGGTATTGGTTTGCTCCCTCTTAGGTAGAGGTGGAGTTTGGTTGTGAGCCTCTTCGGTAGAGGTGTGTGGATTGGTTGTTGTATTGGCTACGGGCCTAACCCCTCGGTTGTGAGGTGGTTGTTTGAGAGAGGAGTTTGGTACTCCTAGTATTGTAAGAAATCCTCTTCGGTAGAGGTTCCCTCGGTGGGAGTTGAGATAGTGGAAATCCTACACGGTGGTGTAGGCGGGGATGTAGAGCAAGGTGCTCGAACCTCGAAACAAATCTTGGTGTTTGCGTATTGATCCATTGTCTCTCTAACTCTCTCTCTTATATTTGTGCAAAGCATCATATTCATATCATATCATATTTGCTTGTGTTGTGCATATTTCATATTGCCTTGCATTTATTCATATTGCTATTCATTCTTATATGCTTGGCTTGATTGTGTGTATTTTATATTGCTTGGATTGCTTGTGTGTGTGTGCCTAACTTATACTCATCCAACAAGAGCTTCACATAGCACCTCAACCCATTTCAAGGGGAATCAAGGGGAGTTAGTCCAGAGCCTCGAAAGGGGAATTCGGCTACACTTGTTGTATTGTATTAGTTTGTGCATATTTGCATTAGCTTCCGCATTTAGCGCACTTAGTTTGCATTTAGTTTCCTAGATTAGCATTCACACCTATTCACCCCCCCTCTAGGTGTTTTTTCAAACCCTCCTATTGGCTTGGTTTTGATTTTTCTTTTCTTTTTGTTTGTTGTTTGATTTTTCCTTTTTGTTTGTGAAATGGCATTCAATAATAACAATTCTTTCAATCCGAATATGAATCCATATTTTACACCGACCCCATTCTATTCGGATAATTCTAACCCGGAGTTTTACAATATGCACCAACCAAATACACCGGGTTGGCCTATCCGAATCAATACAACCCATACCCACATTCTTATGACTATAATTTCCAAAATAATTTCAACTCGTCACAGAGTCAATGGGGATTCACGTCCCCTGAGTCAAATTTTCAACCTCCTTGTCCACCATATTCACCTTGTCCACAATATTCATTCCCCGATTTAGCTTCCTGTACTCCTTTTTCTGAACGTCCCATTGAAGAAAAATCTGAGTTCGAAAAGAGAGTAGAAGCCAATTTACAAGAGGCCGAGCAACAACTTCAGAAAACATTGGCCTCTCTAAAACATATTCAAGAGTCTTACTCAATTCCACCTCCTCATAATGAACAACCATCTGTCCTGGAAACGAGTAAAGAATTCTTGTGTGAGTCTAAGTTTTAATCTCAACACATTTTTGACTCACATTCTTCACAAAATTTTCAAAACCAAGATTCTTATACTCCCATTCTAGAGCAGCCACTTGGAGATACATCATATCTAGATAAGAGTATAGATATCTTGCAGGAGTCTATGTTACAATATCAAAAATCATCTGCCGAGTCTGTCAATAGGTTGGAAGAACAATTGAGTCAATTGGTTAACATTTATAGGAATGAGGAAACTCTATCTTATCAACCTTTGACCAATTCAGCTATGCCAAACTCTATTGATCTGACCCAAGACTCTTGTCATTTTGGAAATCAAGATTCAATTTCAGCACACCCATCTGAACTTGTCCAAATTTTAAATGTTAAAGATCCCATTGACATTTTGGCAAGTTATCCATTTCCTGAAATTGAACTTGAGCATGAATATGATCATGAACCTCAAATTAGTGATTCAATTCTACTTCCTGATTCAATTATGACTCCGGTATCTTCACCTGATTTCAATCCTTTTCCCGAGTCAGTATTGGATCCTGTACCAATCCACTGTGAAATTGAATCACCAATCTCTTATGATGATCATATTAAACTTGACCAATTCCATACTTTTGAAAGTCTCATTGATAAATTAGCATGTTCTCATTTTTTTGGAATTGAAATCAATGAGGAATGTGACTTTTATCCTCAAATTTGTGATTCAGTTCAAATTCCTGAATCATTATTGACTCCTGTTTTGTTACCCAATTTGAGCAACATTTTAGAGTCAGTTTTGATTCCCATATCTGTCATTCCTGAACTTGAATCACCAATCATAGATAGTCACATTCCATCATGGGGAAATGATTGTGGACTTGAGCTTCATTTTCTTGATTTGGACCCACTTCCTGAACTGATCTCGACTCCCGAACCTTTACTTGACTTGAGTCATTTTTCTGAGTCGATATTAGTTCCTATATTTTCTGAGTCCAAATCAATCATTCCATTCTGGGACAAGGGTTTTGAAAAATTTGACTCCGAAATTATTTTGAAAATTTGGAAATTAGATGGGGTAAAATTTTTAAATACATACATCTTTTTAGTGGATTGTATCATGGAGGTCTCTGGTGGGTTCCTCCGGACTCCACGCAAGAAAGATTGAGCCGCATTTCGTGGACCAATCAGACCGCCACCGGAACCACCACCTTGAGGTGATTTTTCCTTCCCTCTCTATTTGTTTCAATCATACATACATCACGATGCATTGAGGACAATGCATGAGATAAGTGTGGGGGAGGGTTTACTAACTTAGAGTTTTTAGATTTTCTTTCTTTTACACTTCTTTTAAGATACTTTTAGAAATCTTCCCTTTTGTATAGGAATTTTCTCTTTCTTTAAAAACTTTTTGAAATAAGAGACAAAATTTTGATCTATTTTTAAGAAAATTAAGATGATCTTAGAAATTAAGGAAGCCTTAATTGTGACATCTTAAACCTAGTTGAAATAATGGATCTTGTTTAAAATTATAGGTTAAGTATAAAAGATTGGGGAGATAATTTTATCTGAATTTTCTGCCTTAGATAGTATGCACTTCACACTTACACATTTTTGGGATGGAAACAAAGACCTAAAATGCCATAAAGTAAATAAAAAGAAATATATATATATATATATATATATATATATATATATATATATATAAAATATCACTTATTAAGCTGGATAACTATGCCTCAAGAAGCATGATTATTCACGCCTAACGGTGGTCAAAAGAATCAAATAATCCCCCTTAGTTTTGTTGCCTTGTTTACTCGAGTCCTTTAACCCGAGGGATGTTTTCTCATCTGGTGCCCTAGGACCGTCTGGTTTGGGAGTCATCGGTTATAGGCTCGCTACATGGGTGAACTAAGAAAGCCTAAGAAAACTAAGGGAAGAAAAAGAAAAAATATATATATAAATAAATGGCTTGATGGTTAGAGTTGAAATCCCAGAAATCTTCACTATCACAGAGTGCATATTATCTAGGTTTTTATGAGAGATAAAATATTCAATCCAATTTTGAATTCTTACCTTAATTGAAGACAAGATCTTGCATAGAGACTAAGTTTAAGGAAGATTGATTTGTGGTGGACTTATGACCTTAGATCACTTATATTTTTGCAAAAAAGATTTCATAAACTTGTCTCTCTTTCAAAATGCGTTTTCAAAATACTAACATTTGTCTTCTTTCTTTATGGATTTTGTGGGTGCAATCCGCTGAAAACCCTCAGGAGACAACACTCCTCCTCTAGGGTAACCTAGAGATCTAACGGCTTATTGCACACGCTCAGTGCAATCGCGTCACCTGCGAAAGTGGTGTAATAACATTTGTAGTATAATTTTCTTTCTTGTTTTGCTCGGGACGAGCAAAAGATAAGTGTGGGGGTGTGATTAGTCTACGATTATGCATTATCATATCGCATTTCTCACCGATTTATGAATAAATTGTCAGTTTAAACCGTGTTTTGGTCTTGATTGCAGGTAGATCCAAAGTTCAAGGGCAAAGGGGTAATAAGAGCCTAATTAAACCTCTTTTATGGTAATTAATCCCGCATTACTTGGAGGCCAAGCCAAGGATTATCTAGAAGATTCATTGAACCTAGACTCCTGCGCATGTCAGACGAATATGCGGACGAAATTACCAGAAACCGAATATACCCTGACAATCCACGAGGCCAGAGGAATGTTCTGACGAAAACCAGGGAGCTATCTCCCTGGTATTGCCGCGGAAACACGGCAATAGCCGCGTTTCCGTGGCAAGGCAGTGGAGCCACGCGTCGATTTTCGACGCGTGGCCCCGTCTCGTCTTCCAGAGGCTTCTGAGGCCTATAAATAGCCCTGTATTCGACCAGAACGCAAGCAGTCTTCGATTTTAGGAGTAGGTGCAGATTTTAGGAGTAGTGTAGGTAGGTGCTCTTCATTTCTTGTATTTTCATTTCTTTTTAGATCATTGTAGTAGGGCTGAGTGATTCATAGAGAGAGATAGAGAGGGATTGATGTAATAGATAGTGACAGTCTATGTAAAGGTGCCTCCTTTCTCTTCCATTGTAATCTCCTTCATCTTCTACATGATTTCTTGCTAACTTTTATTCTCATGGCAATCTAACTACTAACCACTAACCATCTAACCACTTACTTGATAATTCACATGAATCGGATAGCCTCTATTAAGGCCTTGTTCTTGCAAGAGCCATTGATGGCCAATGATGATGGGTTCTAACATCTAACTTGCTAACTTGCTAACCAAGCTAACTCTCTTTTATTTTCATGCTTTCTTTTTAGTAGTGTAATGAGTGATGCTTGTGTTAGCTTGATCTTGATGCATGTTTGAATGTGATGAACCATCAATGTGCCATGCTTTGTATCGTCTCTTGAAGCCAAGGATTAATGATGGCCGAGGATCAAAATGTGAGGCAACTATCATGAAGAGGTTAGCATGGTTAGTGGAGCATTTAGTAGTTAGTAGCCATGAGTTTTCTTTTCTCTTGTTTTTAAAGGCAATTCTTTTATCTTTTCATCGGTGTTTTTACCATCCTTCTTAGTTCATCTTAGTTCCATTTTCTTTTCTATTTATTTTCCCAAATCACTTCTATTTTGTTTTCTTCGCCGTTTTCATCGCTCTCCTCACCTACCACATTCTAGATTTCCTTTTCTTTTCCTTTTCATTCTTTTTCATTATTTCAACAAAGAAGAACTGTTAACAAACAACGGGAATAGAAACTGTCAATGCTTCTATCGCCTCCCTTCCCTATGGATACGACCCGTTGAGCCAATTCTATAACGAAAGTATCGAGGGTACATTAGCACATTCGAGCTTTTCATTGATTTTACATAAAATACACTTTTGAGTGCTAGTTCCGCCTCGATCAGTATGCTCCACGTAACCCATACCCATGAGGCACAGTTCAAAAAGAACCAGGCCGGGTAGGGAACCCGGACCCGTGCCCGCGCCCGTGCCCGAGCCCGGCCGGCCGCCGCCACCAGCAGCGGCGCGCGCGCGCATGTGCGGGCATGGTTTCCTCCCAATCGCGCGCGAAAACTCCAAGTACCCAAAGGGCACGCCCTTTGTTCTCAATTTTCTCTATTTAAACACTACGAACTTCCATCCCATGGCCAATGTAGGACTAAATGCCTTTAGCTACTTTTAATCCCATTTTGGCTTTAAATTAGGCAATCTTTAGACTTGAATATCTCATTCATTCGAAGTCGGAATTGAACATGTGAATATACCTCGTTCATCCCCAATGGAAGGAGAACACACTCCAACCATCATCCAATTGATTCGATCAACAGATCTCGCCATAATTCAATTCAAAGATTCACATATATTCTTCATATTCCCAATAACATATGCATAGAAGATGTTATTCCATCTACATATAGGAAAGAAGAAATCTGTTTTAGGTCAGAGATGTGGAAGAAAGCTATGTTGGAAGAGATGAACTCTCCAAGAAGAATTCTATTAAGGAGAATGACACTTGCGAATTGTCAAAACTGCCCAAGGAGAAAAGGCCATTAGTTGCTGTGTACGCTAAGAAGCAAGGATCTCAATACAAGACCAGGTCAGAATTGCCCAAGGAGAAAAAGGCCAATAGTTTCTTGTGTATGCTAAGAAGAAAGAATCTTAAGATGGAGATATTGTTCGCTACAAGGCCAGGTTGGTAGCAAAAGGCTACGCATAGAGAGAGTATTGATTACAATGAGGTCTTCTCATCCGTTATAAAACATTCTTCCATTCGGATATAGTTAGCATTAGTGGCAGTTTATTAACATATATTGCATATTTTATGCCACATTTTCATATTTGTTTTTATTTAAACTCTGCTATTTAATTGTTTTAATGTCAAATGGTGTGCATGTTGTAAATAATGGAGAAAGAGAAGAAAAAGCCTAATATGTCCTAAATAATTTGGATTTTCAAAGATAAGAATCTCTAACTCAAGATTAATGAGATTATTCTGAAACTCTAAGAGACCTATATGTAATCTTATCAGAAGAATTGAAGACAACTGAACAAGGGGGATTTTGCACTCAAAACGCTGATCCAACGGCCAAAAATGTGGCGTTTTCGTGGCATTTGTCGCATTTCCTCGGCATTTGCCGTGTTTTCTCGATAATCTTTTGGCCATTTGGTCAGTGATTTCGTCCTTATCCTCCACACGCTTTTACCACTCTTATCCTCCTATAAATTCAGCACTAGAGCAGAGAAGAGAACTAGGTTTTAGAATTTTCATTTTAAGTTTGGAATTTTGTTAGTTAGTTGTTAATCAAGCATAATCTTTATTTTATTTTCTTTCATTTGTTTTAATTCAGTTAGAAAAGAGAGAGTGAAAAGGAGAGTTGTAATTTTGTAATTGAAGTGACATCAAGAAAGGATTCAAACTCTTACAAATCATCGTCTCGATCTTATTTGGTATGTTTGCATCATTCATTTACTTTTCTCTTTGTTTAAGTTTTACTATGCGTACCAAAACGCTTTTTCTGGGCTTTCCTTTCCCCCTCTACTTCTTTATTGAATTTTATGATAAAAACCTAATTGATTCATTTGCATGTCTAATTCAAGTCTTGCATTCTGTGAGTATTCTTGGAGGCACATGAGGATGAGCATTGATTTTTAACTTTCATTTCGAAAACAATTTTTGAACTTGTTTTAATTCCATACTAGAACATCTTGATGGTTTAACATTCAATTCAAGAATGATTTAAAAAAAAAAGTTAAAGTTTTCAAACTCTATCTCATTTGCTTTACTTGAATGCTTGTGAAACTCAAGTGTTAATTTTTCCCGATGATCCGATTAGGGCACGAAACTTTCAAGATATGAGTAAGTAGTTGAGCAGTAGATTAGTGAACCCGGATTTCTCTTCCTTATAAAAAACTAATTTTTCTTCGCTTGGATTTTCATTACTTTTTCTTGAATCCTGATCCATCCTCTTTTAAACTTTCTTATTTTCTTTTTCTAAATTCTTAAACCAACTTCTTAACCAAACCATATTCTTTCTTTTCATTCTTTTCTTTCTTTTAAAAAATAGAAACACAACTTAATTTTTGAAATAAAAATACCGAAAAGATTGCATCGCATTCCTCCTCGTAGACACATGACCCATTAGCCCTAGGCTACACGTTATACTTTAATTCAATCACCACACACGATTCTCCGTTTTTATTTTTTTACTTCACCTAATACATTTGGAAGTGCTCAGTACAAACCGAACAATTTTTGGCGTCGTTGTCGGGGAGGGACGTTATTTTTGTGATTTAACAATTTTGTTATCTGTTTCAGTGTTCAAGAAAAGATATAGGAAAAGATACTCACTGCAGAAGAACAAAAGCTGTTATGTGCCTCTGCTCTAGAAAGTATGACACAAGAGCGCTTGTTTTTGTCGCGTTTTCTCTGCCTTTGTCGCGCAACACGGCAAAGAAATTGGACTACTGACTGATTTGTTTTGCAGGGCATGGGGAATTGCAAACAAAGTATTCTTCTATTGTTAGTTTCTAATTTTGATTGATTCTGATCATTGTTTTAAACTCAACAGTAAGTGATTGCTTGAATTGTTTAAAAAATGGTTGGATTTGCATCTTAGGCATTTGTCTAATTTCATTTATTTTAATTACTATTGAAGAGTGCTGGAGCCAAGGTACATATGCATTGTATCTAACTTGAGTGTTACTTTATGCTATTTACTTGCACACTTTGCACCAAAATGAACTAAGGGCAAAACCCAACAACAAAGGAGGAATCATTACTCTTCCTTAGCCCACAAACTTGAAAAACACCTAGAGGGGGGGTGAATAGGTGTAAATGCTAATCTAGAAACTAAATGCGGAAGCTAAAATAATTTGTAACAAACTTAATACAACCAACAAGTGTAACCGAATTCCCCGTGAAGGGCTCTGGACTAACTCCTCTTGATTCCCCTAGATAAGAGTTGAGGTTCTATATGAAGCTCTTGTGGTTAAGTATAAGTGAGGCACACACAAGCAATCCAAGCATATAATGAATAAGCAATATGAATCAATACAAGGACAACACAAGCAAATAGATATGAATGATATGATTGATGCTTTGCACAATTAAAAGAGAGAGAGAGGGTTAGAGAGACAATGGATCAAACGCTAACAATAAGATATGTTTCGAGGTTCGAGCCCCTAGCTCTACATCCCCGCCTTCACCGAGAAGGATTTCTAATCCACTATCTTGTCCACCGAGGACTCCCACCGAGGGACCTCCACCGAGGAGGATTTTTTACAACAAGGGAGTACCGAACTCCTCTCTCAAACACCGCCTCACAACCGAGGGGGTAGGCCCATAGCCAAACAACAACCAACACCTCTACCGAAGAGGGTTACAAACCAAACTCCACCTCTCACTAGAGGGAGCAAACCACAATCTCAACCTCTACCAAAGAGGGAGTAAACCAATCACCCGATCAACCTCTACCAAAGAGGGATACAACAAAAGCAAGGGTGTTTACAACTTGGAGGCTACAACAACCTCAAACAATCTCTTTTCCACAAAACAAAGATCCTAATAGATTAGGATAGAAGATATAGCTCAAGTGTGGAATCAAGGTGTTTTTGGAAATCAAATAACAAAGAAAAACTACTTGGGAATCTCTTGTAGATGATAGAAATGAAAAACCAAAACAATATCCCAAAAACTTAGTTTTCTTTGATTTTTCAAAACCCTTGAAAAACAATAAAGATGAAATAAGTTTGTTTAAAAGTTAAGCATGCATGTATAGAATGAATCTACTATACATAAACCAATTAAACTTGTTTTGATCTAAACTATTCATGAAAACCAATATCCATAAAACGTGTGTGTTGTGCACTTGAGCATATCCACTATACTAAGCTTTACAAATAGATCTAAACACACTAAACTAAACTAGGATACTTAAGTCTTCTTGACGATCTTCAATCTTCAAGCCGACTCGATCCCAACTGTGATCCACCGAGTGCAAAGGTATGATCTTGATGCTCGGGTACTGGAATCACCAAGTGAAGGCTTCCAAACTCCTCTTTTTGAAGCAATCACCAACTAATATCTTGTTTAATGATCTGAAACTAAAATCACAAGATTATTAGTAAACATAACTACATGAGTTAATCATCATCAAAACTACAGAGGAAGGCCTCCGGGCCAACAAAACTATCTTCACTGCACTCACAACCTAAACTTAATTAAAATCTGAATAGATGTTGGCCTTAGGGACATCTCAGACTCATTAGGAGATTGACCTCGAGAGGATGTTGTTAGAGTTTGACTCTAGTCAAATCAGTGTCAAAGGTTGGGGATTAATAGACAAGATCCTCGAAAAATTAGTGTTTTGGCATAATGAAGGTTCGTTGCTTTGCACGGATACCTCCCACTGAGTTTTGTCCCTACTCGACTGATTAACTTATAGTCAGACTGTTGTAGTATACCTCGACAATCAATCAGTTAGAAGTCGTCTAGGTCTAAGTCCACTTAAGAATAGACTTGGTTAATTATTTTTTTTAACTGATTGTTTGGTGATCTTGTTTGTGATATAATGTGCATGCAAGTGTGATCAAGAGATCCAAGTACATCTAGGTTAACTAGAAACATGTCACCACTGAAATAAGATCCGTTCATGGCACAAACATCATCTTTGCAGGATATGTTCTACCCAACTTCTTTTCTATCCTGCATTCGTCTCCCTGAAACTAGTAATAACAATTTTCAGTTTAAGCCTCAATTCATCGATACTCATTCTAAGTTTTATGGTCTACAGTCCAAGGATGCATACTTCTTCATAAGAAAATTTGAGAAAGTAAGTCTTATGATGAGAATACCTCAGCTCAGAGAAGATGCTATTAGGTTACGTTTCATTCCCTTTTTCTTAAAAACCTAGCCAAGAAATGTCTTTACAGTTTGGCGGTAGATTCTATCACATTGTGGGATGATTTCATCAAGGTCTTCTTGAAGAAATTCTATCTTATCTACAAAATCGCCCTCATTAGAAAGAACATCATACAATTTATGCAAGATTCGAGTGAACTTTTTGGAGATATTTTGAACGTTTCAAAGATCTCCTTACCCAATGTCCTCATCATGGTATAGAGAAATGGCGACAGTGCCAAATTCTTTCTGATGTTTAGATTACCAACGAAAACTCTTTTAGAAACCATGTGCCAAGGGGGGTTCTTTGAAACGGATGAAAATCAAGGCTAGGAATTATTCGAGGATTTAGTAGAGAAGACCATCCAATGGGAACCCACTCTAGACAAATCTAGGAATAGTAACTCTATCTCTTCAAAAGGAGATCTCCATTCCATCGAGTCATCAACCGCTACCGAGGCTAAAATTGCTAACCGAATGAGAAGACTAAAATCCCTAAAAATCAAAGATCCGGCTCCAGTAAAACAAGTCAGCCCAATACAAGTCCCAACTCCAGGCCGCATATATTGTCAAGCGATGAACCGTGTGTTTGAAGAGTGCCCAGCTTTTCTTGCTCAGCAAATGTTTCTCGAGCACAGGAATGCGGCCTTCTTAAGGCCCCACAATGATCCATACTCGCAAAAATACAATCCCGACTGGAGAAATCACCTGAATTTCTCATGGAGCCAAAACAACCATGACCATCCTAGGTCCAATTTTCTCAATCACTTCCAATCTCCCAACTATCAACAGAATTTTTTTCAACCAAGTTCAGACTTTCCTTCCAAAATCCTCCAGCTGAAATAAAATTAACCGATTTGGAGAAGAGTATGAAAACTTTGATTAAGTCCCAAACATCCTTCATGAAAAATATAGGACAACTGTTGAGCAACCACACTCAAGCCATATCTAGATTAGAGGTCCAGATGAGTCAACTAGTTAGCTCTCTAAGTGAAAAACTCAAGGAGACTTTGCCTAGTCAACCATTGACAAATCCTCAAAACTCTAATCAAGCCCATTTGGCTCAAGATCAGCAGATAAATCAGTATAATATCGTTCATACATTGAGGTAAAAAAATAATCTGCTAACCAAATATTGATGCCATGAACTTCAATTCAGCACAATTCAACACAAACATCCACTTCTTCAAATTCCACTCCTTTCAATTCTGACAAGTCTGAAAAAGACAAGTCAGCTAATCATGTGCACTAGCCTATAGTCTCATTTTCAAGTAGGCTTAAGAACAACAATAAACAAGCTGCACAAATGGAGAAAATTCATGTAAAGATTAATGTGCCCCTTCTTGATGCAATCCAACAAGTCACATCCTATGCCAAATTCTTTAAGGACATGTGTACCAAGAAGAGAAAAATTAATATGCTTAAGAAAGTTTTCTTAGCCACTAATATCAGTAAGCTACTGTCTGGCCTGATCACTGACAAGTACAGTGATCCAGGTTATCCTACATTGCTTGCATAATAGGACATACTGAAATCAGTCGTGCACTTCTTGATTTAGGTGCAAGTATCAACTTACTCTCTTTCTCAGTATACCAGCAACTAGGGTTAGGCGAGTTTAGTCAAACCCGAGTCACCATATTATTGGCTGACCGGTCAGTGAAAGCTTTGAAGGGAGAAGTAACTGACGTTCTTATCTGAGTTAGGGAGTTTATATACTCCGTAGATTTTATTATTTTTGAGACCCAATCAGTATCAAATCCTAGGTTTCAAACTCTAGTCATCTTAAGGCAATCGTTCCTTATTACTACCAATACAGTCATCAATTGTAAGAACGGATCCATGAGGTTAACCTTCGAAGACATGACTAAAGAAGTCAATGTCTTGAACCTAGGAAAATAACCCCATGATGTGGCCGATCAAACTTTTGAGGTGAACCTCATTAAGAACTAAATAAGTGAGCACAGTGAGGAATTAGAACTAGAAGCCGAGTGAGATTTCAAGTTGGAATATGACGATTTCAGCCTTTATCAGATTGTTAATTCTGCTGTGAATTGGGCATCAAACCCGATTTTGCCAAATTCAAAGCCAACAAACTTAACTTCTCCCTTCATTGAGTTTTTCCTTCTATAGAATTGAAACCCTTGCCCAAACATCTAAAATACATCTATCTAGATGGACAAGAGATCTTTTCAGTCATCATCGCGTCTCATCTGATTGTAGAGAAAGAAAAGAGCCTTCTGCCAGTTCTTAAGTTCTTAAGAAACATAGGGAAGCTATTGGTTAGACCATAACCGGTATCAAGGGACTGAGTCCAGCTATAGTTCGACATCACATTCATCTAAATAAAGAGATGACACCAAAGAGGGACCCACAGCGTAGGTTAACCCTATAATGCAAGAGGTTGTTCGTGCTGAAATATTAAAACTTTTATATAATAGAATAATTTATCCCATTTCTGATAGCCAATGAGTCAACCCAGTCCACGCGATTTTGAAGAAGTCCGATTTCACTGTGTTAGAGAATAAGAACAAAGAGTGATTATAAAAATGACTTTCCACCAAGATTCGAATTTGCATTGACTATTAAAAGTTGAATGATGTCACTCGTAAGGACCACTTCCCTCTTCCATTCATCGATCAAATGCTTGGACGACTAGCTGGACATGAGTATTACTATTCCCTGGATAGTTACTCAGGGTACAATCAGATTCCCATAGCTCCGGAGGACCGAGAGAAGATCACGTTCACCTGTCCATGTGGGACTTTTGCTTATCGTAGGATGCCTTTTGGCTTGCGCAATGCCCCCGCAACGTTTCAACGTTGCATGTTAAGTCTACTTTTTGACATGGTAGAAATCTTCGTGGATGATTTCTTCATTTATGAAGATTTATTTGATCAACGTCTTCACCATCTTGAATTTGTCCTCCAACGATGTGCTGAAAAGAACTTGGCATTAAATTGGGGAAAATTTCATTTCATGGTAAAACATGAAATTGTCTTGGGATATGAAATATCTAGGAAAGGGATTGAAGTAGATAAGGCGAAGATAAATGTCATCGCCAAGGTTCCTATGCCTAAATGTGTGAGAGATATCTGATCTTTCTTAGGATATGTCGGGTTCTATAATATGTCTATTTAGAATTTTAGAAAGATTGCTAAACCCTTGACTAACCTCTTAACTAAGGACCTGCCCTTTACTTTCGATAATGAATGTCTTATTGTTTGGGAGAAGTTTAAGAAAGAACTCATTTCTTCACCAATTATTTCTACCTCGGATTGGTTAAAGTTGTTCGAGATCATGTGTGATACTTTAGATTTTGCCATTGGCATTATCTTAGGACCGTGCATTGATAATAAGCAGCACATGATCTACTACTCAAGTAGGACTCTAAATATTGCTCAATTGAACTATACTTCAACCGAGAAGAAATCCTAAGCTATAGTATTTGCCTTAGAGAAATTTCGACCATACTTACTTGGGTCGAAAACTATCATCTTCACCGATCATACTGTGCTTAGATACCTCATGCTTAAGGAGGATATCAAATCCCAACTCATTCGTTGGATTCTTCTTCTTTAAGAATTTAATCTCGAGATTCAAGGCATAGAAAATGTTATTGCCGATCGTCTCTCACGTATTCCCAATGCTCCTTGCAATGAATTGCTGATCAGTAATAATTTTCTCGATGAACAACTCTTAGTTTCCTTTAAAGAACCATGGTTTGCCGACATAATCATCTACTTAGTCACAAACCAAACACCATCTCATTAGATGAAACAAGATGTCTACCGATTCTTATCTCAAGTCCGGTATTTCTTTTGAGAAGAACCGTATCTTTTCAAGTATTGTTCTGACTAAATCATTAGGAGATGTATCCCCGACGAAAAAGTCAAGAGCGTTTTTTCCTTCTGCCACGAGCTTACTGAAAATACACCTAGATGGGGGAATAGGTGTATGGCTAATCTAATGACAAATGATGCGGAATTAAAAACTAATTGCAATACACTTAGTGTAACAAAAGAGTGTAGCCGAATTCCTTGTGAAGGACTCTAAACTATCTCCTCTAAATTCCTCTAAATAAGAGTTGAGGTGTTATATGAAGCTCTCTTGGTTCAACACTAGTGAGGCACGCACAAACAATACCAAGCATATATGATATGAGCAATATAAGTCAATGCAAGATATGAGAGAGAGAGAGAGAGTTAGAGATAGTGGATCAATCGCAAACACCAAGATATGTTTCGAGGTTCGAGCCACTGCTCTACGTCCCTGCCTCCACACAGAAGGATTTTCACTATACGTCCACACAGGACTTCCCACATAGGGAACCCCCACTGAGAATTTGATAAATACAAACTAAGAGTACACAACTCCTCTCTCCAAAACAACCTCTACACAAGAGGCAAGGCACAACAACAATCCCCTCTACACTTAGAGGGATAAGGCACTAAGCCAAACAAAGATCACCTCGGATAAGGCAGTAAGTCAAACCAACCACAATCACCTCTACACTTAGAGGGATAGCCACAATCCCAATTGCACAACCTCCTCTACACTTAGAGGGAAAGGCACAAAGCCAAAGCAAAAGAAAGTTTACAACTCTTGATGGTCTTAATAAACCACAAACCAATTTTCTCACGAAAACAAGATCCTATAGATAGGATAGATAGATGCTCAAGTGTGAGAAAATAAAGAGTTAGAAAAACAAATCATAAAGAAAAACTCTTGGGAAATACTCTAGATAGAAATATAAATGAAGATCAAAATTAATTCCCAAAGACTCTCTTTTTCTTGATTTTTTCAACCCTTTAAAACAAATAAAGATATATCTTTTTGGCACAAAAACTCTTGAAAACTTGTTGCTAAAACACTTAAGAAAATTTGCTCTTCAAATTCTTGATTAAAACAACACAAAGGGATGGGTATTTATAACCCATTTCAAAAACTAGCCGTTGAGCCAAAGACAACAGAAAATTCTGCTGTCGGTCGACTGCCCGGTCGACCGCCAACGGTCAGATTTTCGACCGTTGCGCCATCAGTTGACCGCCCGCAGCTGGCTCCAGAGAGCAGAGCTCTCTGGCCGATCGACCGCCGATCGACCGGGGCCAGATCCAGAGAGCAAAGCTTTCTGGACGGTCGGCCGGTCCGGTGGACCGGCCCTCAAGCCATTTGGCCGTGCACGCTTGTGCACATCAGTCGACCGGTCCGGTCGATCGTCTGGTCGACCGGCAGAAGGCCAAGTCACATATTTTGGAGATTAAAAATTTGGTCTTTTTACCATCAATAAAATCTCATAAAATCACATAAATTTCACAAAAATAAGTTCTTATAAGATCTTTGAATACCAAATATGTGTGATCAAAAATCAACACATATTACAAACTATTTGAACCATTTTTGTGATATTAAAATTTGGCCTAAACACAAAATCTGAATTTCCAATACTTGAATTTTTGAAATGAAAAATCGTTTTCTCCAAAACTCATGTAAATACAAAAATATGATATTGAAACAAATTTGAAGCATATTGTATATGGATAGAATCTAATATACATATAAATATATATCTATATTTTTGATATGAAATCCAAAACCCGTTAAACCGAAAAACAAACTTTAAACTTGTGTGTGTATGTAAACTTGAGCATATCAATACTATCTATTCTTTACACAAGATCTAAACATACTAAACACAAACTGAAGTCTTCTTGTCTCCAAGTCGACTCGATCCAAACGCGATCCAATGAGCTTGACTCCAACCGAGTGCTAGATGCAATCTTGACGGGCGAGCTCTTGAATCAATATATGTTAGCCTCAAAACTCCTTTGTTGAAACCAAATACCTAATAAGTGTTGGCCCAAGGTTACAATCACCCGTCTTTAGTGTGTTTTGATGATTACAAAACATATTAGTTATTTGTACTAATATTATTTGTTGTTTAAGTGTGTTTCAGGTTTTCTATCTTGCATAGGTGTTTTCTTCCCTAAAGGAAGGTGACTTGGACTCAAGATAACTCAAATTGGGCTCAAGATGCAAAATTGAAGATCAAGTGGAGAAAGCTCCTCTTGAAGCCTTGAAGTCCTTAGAACTTTGTAAGAATAGAATGTTAAAGTGTGAGTATATGATATTTGGCTCTAGGATACACACACACATTTTTCCTTTACAAAATTCTATGTTTTAAAAATGTTTGTTTCTAAGTTTTATGCCTAAGTTTATATATACATGTGTCCAAACTTATTACAAATTGAATATCTTGTTTAAAACATGTGTATAGATTATTTTTGCATAATACTTAGTTATAAGTATCTCAAAATATTTTTTCAAAAATTTCCAACTCCAAATTCAGCCTGTTTTTTCCCTATTTTAGGTTGACCGGCCGACCGCCCGGTCGATCGGCGCCTGTGTCAGGATGTGCACGTTTGTGCACGTCTGTCGGTCGACCGGACTGGTCGACCGACTGTAAGCAGGCCACTCTCGGTTTGTTTCGATCGACCGCCCGGTCGACCGCTCTAAGGAAATTGTGTTTCCTTTGAGGAGACGGTCGACCGGACAGTCGACCGGAGCCCAACGGCTCTTTGCCAGCAAGGCGACGGTCGACCGGACCGGTCGACCGCCAAGCCTGCTGCTGGCCAACAGCTCTTTCCTCTTTGGGCAAGTCTGAAAATCTGTTTTTTCTGTCTTCTTTATCAGAGTTTTAGAGAGTTGTTGGGGGCCTTTTGCAGGTCAAATTAGGTGAAAAGAAAAGAGTTTTAACCTATTCTCTCCTTATAAATAGAGGGCAATAGGTCTTTGTTATACACTTAGAAAAATCCTTGTTTTTCATTGTTTTCAAGAGAAAGAGAAAAATTGTTTCAAAGCTTTCATTTCCAACTCTTTTAAAGTTTGTTTTTCAGTTGTGTTTGATTGCTAATATCACTCTACAACTGAAGTTTTCTCACCACACTTCATAGAGCCAAAAATCCATTACTCATACTATAGTGAAGTTGTAAAAAGAGTGAGAGTGTTGTAAAAGAGTTTGAGAAAGAGTTTTGTGATCTAGAGGAGATCACTATTGTTCTTGTGATCCTTGTTCTTGTGGAGACAACTCCTAGGTGGAGTTCTTTGTAAGTTGTGAAGCTAAGGGCTTGGGGTCTTCGGTAGACCAAACTTGTACGGCATCCTCGGTGGATAGTGGAAACCCTTCGCGGAGGTGAAGGCGGGGACTAGAGCAGTGGCTCGAACCTCGAAACAAATCATTTGTGTTTGCGATTGCCTTGCGTTATTCTTGCTTACTATTTCTCTTGCTTTATATTGTCTTCAATTATTTGCTTGAGAACTAACCCTTTTCTTTGTGCAATCTTCTCTTGGTCATTTTACTTGTGTTGTTGATTGTGTGTATTTCATCATAGCATTTCATTCTTTACTTGTTCGATCATATCTCATACAACACGGTTGCATTGCGTACCTCTAACCCATTTTAAGGGGAATTGGGAGGAAGGAGTTCAGAACCTCTCACGGGGTATTCGGCTCTTAGTCGTGTTTTGAGAGATCGTTGCATCACTCATTCTATTAAGTTTAAAAAGATCATTAGATTAGCAATTACACCTATTCACCCCCCTCTAGGTGTATTTCAATTGGTATCAGAGCTTGGTTACTAGGCTCTTGGCTTAACAACCCTAGAAAGATCCTAATATTGCTAATCATTTCATTCATCCTCACTTAGTAAAGATGGTCGATGGTATTAAGACACCCCCTAAGTTTGATGGACTTAACTTTCCCATATGGAAGGTTAAGATGACCGTTTTCTTACAATCTCTAGGTAGTCGAGTTGCAAAGGCCGTGACCAAACCCTTTAGTGCACCCCCCGGTAATGAATCCACTTGGTCCGAAATAGAGACCAAAGAATTTGATGCCAATGCTAGGGCTCACTATGCACTACTTCAAGCCCTTAATGATGATGACATAGCTAGAGTTATTCATTGCAAGTCCGCATATGAAATTTGGACACATTTACTAGTTACACATGAAGGGACCTCACAAGTGAAGAGGGCTAAGATTGACCTTCTTCGGTCCCAATATGAGAATTTTTGCATGCAAGAAAATGAAACCATAGATGATATGGTTACAAGATTTACAAAGATTACTAATGGACTTTCTTCTCTAGGTGATGCTATTGATAACGATCAAAGAGTAAGAAAGATCATCCGGGCTCTTCCTCCTTCATGGGAAGTAAAAGCAACAACCTTGAAGGAACTCAATGACAAGGAGGAGATGGAGCTAATTGGTCTCATTGGGAATCTCAAAACCCATGAGATGGAGAGGAAAGTGAGGGAGGACATGGCTCCTTCCAAGAAGAAGACTATAGCCTTCAAAAGCCAATCCACACACTCCGACGAAGACGATGAAGAAGAAGATGACGAAGAGCTCTCACTTCTTGTCAAGAATGTCCGGAGGATGTACAACAAGGCGAAATTCCAAGGTAGAAGGAGATGGCAAGGAGGCAAAGAAGAAAGAAAGATCATATGCTTCAATTGCCAAAGACCGGGACACATAGTGGCGGAGTGTCCGGATAAAGTGAAGCCCTCCACCTCAAAGAAGCCTCACAAGAAGAAGGCAATGAAAGCTACATGGGATTCCGAGAGCGAATCCGAGGAGGAGATTGATACCGCCAACATGTGCTTCATGGCAAATGAAAGCACAAGCAAGGTAACCCCTTCCACTTCTCCTAATGATGAACTTTCTATGGATGAGTTAGGAGAAGCTTTTGTAGAATTATCTCATAATTATGACTTCTTAAAGAAAAAGTATTAAAAATGAAAAAGAAAAATGAATCTCTTAGTCTTCAAGTTGTAAATCTTTCTAAAGAAAATAATGACTTGCATTCTACTTTAGTTTCCACTAAAAATGAATTTGATAAATATAAGACTTCTTGTAAAGGCAAGTCCCTATTTGTTGATGCTAATGAGATTACCATGCTTAAGGAAAGAATATATTCTTTAGGTATTGTTTTGAAAAAGTGTAGTGAGTTTGATAAGAAGAAGATAGAGGCCATGTTTCCTAAGAAACAAGCCCCTAAGAAAAATGTTCACCATGTTCATGCTCATGTTCATACCACACAACCTTTACATCGTGGCAAACCCCCAAAGCATGCTCACACTTCACACACTCATCATGCATTCATGTATGGAAGAGTGTTCTCATGTTCACATTGTGGGCGGAAAGGACACTTAGCCAATTTTTGCTATGATAGACTAAGTGCATCTTTTCATAATGTTTGGGTTCGAAACACTAACTTTCAAGGACCCAAGAAAGTTTGGGTACCAAAGTCAACAACTTTGTTAAATGATATAGGTACCTTCCAAAGCCCAACGACGTAGAGGATTGTGGTATCTTGATAGTGGTTGCTCAAGGCACATGACTTGGGATATCAACAACTTTGCAACCCTATCAAGATACCATGAAGGTGGCACCGTCACCTTCGGAGATGACGCCAAGGGTAAAATCATCGGTATTGGTAATGTAAAACTTGGCACATCCCCTTTAATTGAGAATGTAGTTTTAGTTGACGGCATCAAGCATAATCTCTTGAGTGTTAGTCAATTATGTGATAAAGGTTTTGATCTAGTTTTTGATAATGTTGTTTGTAAAGTAATTGATAGAATTTCTAATGCTTGTGTGTTTTCCGGTTTTCGTGAAAGTAATGTTTATATGATAGATATGTTAAATATGTCTTGTAATATAACATGTTTAAAAGCCCTCGATGACGACTCTTGGTTGTGGCATAGAAGATTAGGCCACATTTCTTTTGACCATATATCTAGGCTTAACACAAAGGAAATGGTGAAAGGTATTCCTTGTTTGGATTTTGAAAAAGACCGAGTTTGTGACGCATGTCAATTTGGGAAACAAACTAAGTCTTCTTTCAAGTCAATTAAGGATATCATGACATCACGTCCTTTAGAGTTAATCCACATGGATTTATTTGGCCCTACACAAACCAAAAGTCTAAGTGGGAATAGATTTGCATTTGTTTTAGTTGATGATTTTTCACGTTTTACTTGGGTTTTCTTTCTTGAGCATAAAAATCAAGCATTTTCGTATTTTCAAACTTTTAAGAAAAGAGTTGAAAAAGAAAAAGATGTTTCGATTTTAAGAATAAGAAGTGATGAGGAGGTGAATTCATTAACCAACCCTTTACCACTTTTTGTGAAGAACATGGAATAAAGCATGAACTATCTTGTCCTAGAACTCCACAACAAAATGGAGTAGTTGAACGGAAAAATCGAACTTTGCAAGAGATGGCTAGGACAATGCTTAGTGAATACGGTCTACCACATTATTTGTGGGCCGAGGCTGTTAATACATCATGCTACATATCAAATCGTGTTTTCTTGTGTAAAAATACTACAAAAACCTCTTTTGAAATGTACTTTTCTAGAAAACCAAATGTTTCATATTTCAAGGTTTTTGGATGCAAATGTTTTGTTTTAAATACAAAAGATAATTTAGGAAAATTTGATCCTAAATCTTATGAGGCTATATTTGTGGGTTATTCTAGTACTAGTAAGGCTTATAGAGTCTTCAATAGGTCATCATTGACTATTGAGGAATCTATACATGTTAAGTTTGAGGAATCTAACTTGTTTGTTAAGAATGTTGTAGAAATAGATGCTTTGCATGAAGGCTTGGAGAAAGTGACCTTGGAGGATACACCTACTATGGGAGACAAGCCAAAGGATGATGAAGGAAGTGAAGCTAAAATACAAGAGGCTCAAGGAAATGAAGATCAAACAAGTGGAGAAGAGCCCACTCGACAACTTCCAAAGGATTGGAGATACAATCCACATCATCCCAAGGACCTCGTCATACGTGATGTATCAAAAGGGGTAACAACTCGCTCTAAACTTCATGACTATTGTGGACATTATGCATTTATTTCTCATGTTGAACCCAAGAACGTCCTCGAAGCCGAGGCCGATTCATATTGGTTGCTAGCTATGCAAGAGGAACTCAATCAATTTGAGCGCAACCAAGTTTGGCACCTTGTTCCTAGGCCCCACGATAGACCAACAATTGGTACTAAGTGGATCTTTAAGAACAAGTTGGATGAATCGGGTAACGTTGTTAGGAATAAAGCTAGGTTAGTTGCCCAAGGTTACACTCAAATCGAAGGAATCGATTTTGAAGAAACCTTTGCACCCGTAGCACGGCTTGAAGCCATACGGATGACACTAGCATTTGCCTCATATAAAGATTTTAAATTGTTTCAAATGGATGTTAAAAGTGCTTTTCTAAATGGTTTTATTGAAGAGGAAGTGTATGTTGAACAACCCCCCGGGTTTGTTGATCCTACACATCCGGATTTTGTTTTTAAATTAGATAAAGCTCTTTATGGTTTAAAACAAGCCCCTAGGGCTTGGTATGAAAGACTTTCTTCATTTTTGATTTCAAATGGTTTTAAGAAAGGTAAAATTGATACAACCTTGTTTACAAAACATGTAGAAAATGATATTCTTATTGTGCAAATTTATGTAGATGATATTATTTTTGGTTCTACTAATGAATCTCTTTGCCAAGCTTTTGAGTCATGCATGAAGGATGAATTCGAAATGTCTATGATGGGGGAACTCAACTATTTCCTTGGACTCCAAATCAAGCAAAAGAAGGATGGGATCTTCATCAATCAAGCCAAGTACACAAAGGAACTAATCAAAAGGTTTGGGCTTGAAGAATCTAAAGTAAGCAAAACTCCCATGGCAACAACTACAAAGCTTGACAAGGATGAACAAGGTAAAAGTGTAGACATTAAATTATATCGTAGCATGATTGGTAGCTTGCTTTATTTGACGGCTAGTAGGCCGGATATTATGTTTTCCGTTTGTCTTTGTGCACGTTTTCAATCTTGTCCTAAAGAATCTCACATAATTGCGGTTAAACGCATAATTAGATACCTAAAGGGCACTATTGAAATGGGTTTGTGGTATCCGAAAACCGGCCAATTTTCAATGACGAGTTTTTCGGATGCCGACTATGCGGGTTGTAGGGTAGATAGGAAGAGCACAAGTGGAACATGTCAATTCTTAGGTAATTGTCTTGTATCTTGGTCTTCCAAAAAGCAAAATTCGGTAGCCCTTTCAACCGCCGAGGCGGAGTATGTTGCAGCCGGAGCTTGTTGTGCACAAGTTCTTTGGATGAAACATACTCTCCTTGACTATGATTTACACTTGATCATATTAAAATATTTTGTGATAATACTAGTACTATTCACATGACAAAGAATGCAAATCAACATAGTAAAACCAAACACATTGACATTAGGTATCACTTTCTTAGAGATCATTATGAGAAAGGTGATATTGATATTGATTATGTTTCTACCGATTTTCAACTTGCCGATATTTTTACTAAACCTCTAGATTATGCTAGATTTTCATTTATTTGTGGTGAGTTGAATGTTTGCATGATAGATTCTTAAAAATATTTCTATTTTGGTGTTTTGTTTGTTTTGATTTTAACCCTTTTTGATGTATGACAAAAAGGGGGAGAAAAAGAAATAAGTTTGCTTATAGTTTGAGTTTTGTTTATTTACTTGAGTTTTGAAAAAAAAAAGATAAAAAAAAAATTAAAACTATAAGTTTAAGAGAAAAAGTATAAGTTTAATTGGTATATAAGATTAAGTTTGATTTCAATTGGTATTTAAGTTTTTGACAAAAATATTGTGTTTTCAATGTTTTCAATGCTTCATGTATCTCACTCATAGTTATTTTTTACATAGCATTGTTTGAGGGGGAGCTTTCCAAGCTCTTCTTCCTTTATTTGTTTAAATAACTTATATGTTTGTCATCATCAAAAAGGGGGAGATTGTTGGCCCAAGGTTACAATCACCTGTCTTTAGTGTGTTTTGATGATTACAAAACATATTAGTTATTTGTACTAATATTATTTATTGTTTAAGTGTGTTTCAGGTTTTCTATCTTGCATAGGTGTTTTCTTCCCTAAAGGAAGGTGACTTGGACTCAAGATAACTCAAATTGGGCTCAAGATGCAAAATTGAAGATCAAGTGGAGAAAGCCCCTCTTGAAGCCTTGAAGTCCTTAGAACTTTGTAAGAATAGAATGTTAAAGTGTGAGTATATGATATTTGGCTCTAGGATACACACACACATTTTTCCTTTACAAAATTCTATGTTTTAAAAATGTTTGTTTCTAAGTTTTATGCCTAAGTTTATATATACATGTATCCAAACTTATTACAAATTGAATATCTTGTTTAAAACATGTGTATAGACTATTTTTGCATAATACTTAGTTATAAGTATCTCAAAATATTTTTTCAAAAATTTCCAACTCCAAATTCAGCCTGTTTTTTCCCTATTTCAGGTTGACCGGCCGACCGCCCGGTCGACCGGCGCCTGTGTCAGGACGTGCACGTTTGTGCACGTCTGTCGGTCGACCGGACCGGTCGACCGACTGTAAGCAGGCCACTCTCGGTTTGTTTCGGTCGACCGCCCGGTCGACCGCTCTAAGGAAACTATGTTTCCTTTGAGGAGATGGTCGACCGGACAGTCGACCGGAGCCCAACGGCTCTTTGCCAGCAAGGCGACGGTCGACCGGACCGGTCGACCGCCAAGCCTGCTGCTGGCCAACGGCTCTTTCCTCTTTGGGTAAGTCTGAAAATCTGTTTTTTCTGTCTTCTTTATCAGAGTTTTAGAGAGTTGTTGGGGGCCTTTTGCAGGTCAAATTAGGTGAAAAGAAAAGAGTTTTAACCTATTCTCTCCTTATAAATAAGGGGCAATAGGTCTTTGTTATACACTTAGAAAAATCCTTGTTTTCATTGTTTTTAAAAGAAAGAGAAAAATTGTTTCAAAGCTTTCATTTCCAACTCTTTTAAAGTTTGTTTTTCAGTTGTGTTTGATTGCTAATATCACTCTACAACTGAAGTTTTCTCACCACACTTCATAGAGCCAAAAATCCATTACTCATACTATAGTGAAGTTGTAAAAAGAGTGAGAGTGTTGTAAAAGAGTTTGAGAAAGAGTTTTGTGATCTAGAGGAGATCACTATTGTTCTTGTGATCCTTGTTCTTGTGGAGACAACTCCTAGGTGGAGTTCTTTGTAAGTTGTGAAGCTAAGGGCTTGGGGTCTTCGGTAGACCAAACTTGTACGGCATCCTCGGTGGATAGTGGAAACCCTTCACGGAGGTGAAGGCGGGGACTAGAGTGGTGGCTCGAACCTCGAAACAAATCATTTGTGTTTGCGATTGCCTTGCGTTATTCTTGCTTACTATTTCTCTTGCTTTATATTGTCTTCAATTATTTGCTTGAGAACTAACCCTTCTCTTTGTGCAATCTTCTCTTGGTCATTTTACTTGTGTTGTTGATTGTGTGTATTTTATCATAGCATTTCATTCTTTACTTGTTCGATCATATCTCATACAACACGATTGCATTGCGCACCTCTAACCCATTTTAAGGGGAATTGGGAGGAAGGAGTTCAGAACCTCTCACGGGGTATTCTGCTCTTAGTCGTGTTTTGAGAGATCGTTGCATCACTCATTCTATTAAGTTTAAAAAGATCATTAGATTAGCAATTACACCTATTCACCCCCCCTAGGTGTATTTCAATAAGATCTTGATCAAATTGTTGGCCCAGAGGCCTTTTACTCTAGTTTTGATGATGATTAACTCATATAGTTCTAGTTTACTAATAATAATTTGTGATACTTAGTTTCAGATATTTGATCAAGATATTAGTAGGTGATTAGCTTCAATAAATGTGTTTTGAAGCTTTAACATATTAATTCAAGAGCTCGAGCGTCTAGTTCACATCTAGCACTCGGTTGGAGTCAAGCTCAGTGGATCACGTTTGGATCGAGTCGACTTGGAGACGGAGTTCTAAAAGAAGACATCAGTTTGTTTAGTTTAAAATTGTATTTAGACCTTGTGTAAAGATTAGATAGTATTGATATGCTCAAGTTCACAATACACATATTAGTTTAAAGTTTCATGTTTTGGTTTTTGGTTTAACCGGTTTCGGTTTTCTTATATTTGATATTCATGAATAGATAGAATCAAAACAAGTTTACATGGTTTAATGCATATTAGATTTGATCTATATACATCTATGCTTCATGTATTTAGAAAAACTTATTTTGATAGTCTATTTCATGAGTTGGAGTTTTATATTTAAATAAAACTTATTTTTAGATTTCATGTCAAAAAACATAGATATAAATCTTTATATGTATATTGAATTCTATCCATATACAATATGCTTCAAAGTTATTTCAATATCATGTTTTTGTATTTACATGTGTTTTGGAAAAATCGGATTTTCATTTCAAAAATTCAAGTTTGGAAAATACGGTTTTGGTTTAAGGCAAATTTTCAAGAACACAAAACGGTTCAAATTGTTTGAAATATGTGTTGTATTTTTCACACATATTTGTATCTCAAAGATCTAATAAGAACTGATTTTTGTGAAATTTATGTGATTTTATGGGATTTAATAGAAGATAAAAACCAAGATTTTAATCCCTAAAATGTTTGACCTGGCTGTCTGCCGGTCGACCGGACCGGTCGACCGGAGCAGAAGTCGGTCGACTGGTCTAGTCGACCGACGTGCACGCAGCCATGGGCTGGTGGGCCGGTCGACCGGGCGATCGATCGTCCAGAGAGCTCTGCTCTCTGGAAATGACCCGGTCGACTGGCAGAGAGCTGCTTCTCTCTGTATCCAGTCCCGGTCGATCTATTTGGAGAGTTTCCCAAGTGATTTTCTTTGTTCAAAACACTTTATTTTCTCACACTTGAGCTTATCATATCTATCTTTTCTATAGGATCTTATTTTTGTGAGAAAAGATTGGTTTGTGGTTGAAAGAAACCACCAAATGTTGTAATCTTCCATTCTTTGTGATATCCCTCTAGTGAGAGGTGATTGTGGAAGTGGTGATTAAGTATCCCTCTAGTGAGAGGTTGATTGTTGTTTGGCTAAGTGCCTATCCCTCAATTGTGAGGTTGATTGTTTGGCTTTGTTCCTTGCCTCTAAGTGTAGATGTTGTATTTGGTTGAGAGAGGAGTTGTGTACTCCCAAATTATATTTGCCCAAATTCTCAGTGGAGGTTCCCTGTGTGGGAAGTCCTGTCTGGACGAGTTAGTGGAAATCCTTCTGTGTGAAGGCGGGGACGTAGAGCTGGGTGCTCGAACCTCAAACATATCTTTCTGTTTGTGTTTGATCCACTATCTCTAAACTCTCTCTCTCTCTTATATTGTGCATTGATTCATATTGTTCATATCATATACATGCTTGGTTTGTTTATGTGTCATACTTGTGTTAACCAAGAAAGCTTCATATAGCACCTCAACTCTTATTCAGAGGAATCAAAAGGAGTTAGTCCAGAGCTCTTCACCGGGAATTCAGCTACACTCTTTGGTTACACTAAGTGTGTTGCAATTAGTTCTGAAATTCCGCATTATTTGTCATTAGATTAGCCTTACACCTATGCACCCCCACCTCTAGGTGTACTTTCAATTGGTATCAGAGCCTACGCTCCTGATATTAGGTTTAACCACCTAGGAGTGAGATCTTGGTTAGCTAATCTATCACTTGCATTTGCACACATATTTGTTTACACACACTCAAGGACTATATGACTCCTCTCATGTTTGATACTTCCAACATTGTTGTTTAGAAGGCTAGGATGTCCATGTACCTCAAAACCATATGTTTGCATGTTTTCCTTACCGCTACCAAGAAATCCTATCTTGGTAATAGCAAGCATATAGAGGTCAATGCACAAGCCCTAACTGCACTTAGAAGCACATTAAGTAAAGAATATTTGTGTTTAGTTTCTCATTGTGATTCCGCCTTTGCAGTGTGAAACACGTTGACCTCTCCCGCATTCTAAAAGACGAATCATATGGAGATGGAATCTAGTGGAGGAGAATCCGAACAAGGTTGCTACATGGTCCAAGGGAATGACTTCCTTGAGGCATATTCGGATACTCAACTAGATGACTGTTCCAGTTCTTCTTACAATGAGTGTATGAATGCACATGCTTCAAATTATGAACTAGCTAAAGGTTGTGAAAGATTGATTTCGAAAAATAAAAGTTTGAAAAAGAACAGTTCAAAATTAAAGGAAGAAAATGAAAACTTGTCTTCTAGACTTGATTTGGTTTTGCAAGAGAGGGATGAGATTTCAATTGATAGGAACTCATTGAAATCCCAATTTGAACTTGCCCTAAAAGAAAATGAAATTTTAAAAAATAGAAATGATTGTGAATTTGTTTTGAAGAAAAATGAGGCTTTATCTTCAAAACTTGATTTTGTTGTAAAAAAAATGAATTTTTGAAAATAAAATTCGTTCTATTTCAAAAGAATTGGATTTGGTTTCTAAGAAAAATATCTCTTTAAAAAATGATTTAAATACTCATATTTGCCATGCTAGTGTAGCTTCATCATCTAGCCTACCTATTGCATGCTCCACTTTATCTTCAAGTATCAAAAATGATATGTGTGTGTTGAAGAAAAGTGTTGATTGTTTGGGCTCCACTTTGAGCCAATGTGCCATAGATCACACAAGGTTGGAATCCATGTTTCGAAAGAAACAAGTTCCAAATACGCATGCACACAAACCACGGCATATACATGCTTCCCACGTTCACACACACAATACTATATATGCTCATGTGTACACTTGTACACATTGTGGACGTAAGGGCCACCTTGCAAAATTTTGCTTTGATAGAATTAAAGATTCAAATTTTGCAAATAGATTTGTTTGGGCTAGAAAGGTGCCCTCATGGACCCAAAAGAGTATGAGTACCAAAATCCACCCCTATTTTATTTGATGTAGGTGTGAGCTCTCACATGACGTGAGAGATGTTGGTGCCTTAAGGTGAATGGGTTCCGAGCTTAATGGTGACTTTTTTGAATACATCACTTTCAAGGGAAGTTTGGTGGGAGGACCACCTTGGTTTGGGACATAGAGATGTGCCCTCATGGTTTTGGTAACGATCTCTAACTCCTATTTATGTTTACATGCTTTGATAATTGATTTTTAGCATGTTTTGATTATTATGTTGCCATGATAATTAGATTTGTAACATACATGTATAGTATTTGAGATACACCCATGTTCATATGGATTATTACTTTTGTGTTCTCACCACAGTTTAACTATTGTGTATATCATAATTCTAAATCATGTGCATGTACATATTAATCATGTTGGTTTATGTTTTCATTTTGCACTTCATGATTTGATTACATGTTTAGATGTAATTTTTATTAAAACTTGTATATATACTTGTACAACTAGTGAGCCACAAATAGATTATTATATGTTTGTGCTCGATTGCTGATTTGTACCCTTTAGATGTACTAGTATAGCCTAGTTTTTATGATTCATATATTTTGACTCGTATTCCCTATTTTGGACATGTTTTTCATGATGATATGTTTTAGCTTCATGTATATGTTAATTTTGTCAAAACTATTTGATATACATGTATAGTCTTGAGTCATTTGCCTTTCATGCAAAATCTCTTTATAGACTTAATTGTGTTTGAATATGTATGTATACTTCTAGTTTTGGCTAAACATACATATGCCTTGAAGTTTGAATTATTTTGATGAAAATTAGATTTTCATGTTTTTCATGTTTATAAAGGAATTTCATATTGAGCTTAATTGTCTTATTTCATGATTTTGTTGATTACATGACTTTGTACACTTACATTATTTGATGTTTACTTATGATTTGTTTTTATAAGATTATATGAGCTTTATTGCTATTTGAGTGTTGATGATTGTGTTATTTTCATGTTTTTATGGATATGTTATTGTTTTATTCCTTACTTGGAGGATTTCATACTAGTTTACAATTTTATCATAAAACTAGTTGCGTTATTCTTCAATTAGAAGAGTTTTTAATTATGCTAAACTATTTTCAAACTTATTTTTTGAAAACCCTTTCCATCAATGGGCGGTTGGATGGGCGACCATGCCTTGTGAGCCTAATTGAAAAAAAAATTTTAACTTGTGCATGAAAGGGAGGTATTTATGAGTTATACACTTGATTCTCATTGTGTTTTCAATTGGTATCACAATTGATATTTATTTTATATACTCATATTTATTTCTATATATGTATGTTTCAACTTCAAACAATATCAATTTCGATTGGTATTTACATTTTCATACATATATATGTGTTTTGATTGTGCTTACTATATCTTTATATCTTTGGGCACAAATTTTGTTATGCTAAGCTTGATTTAGTCCTTAATGACAATTATTTTTCAATTGGTACCTTAAACAAGCTTATACATTATTTTCATTGGTATTTCATAAAGGGGGAGAAAATTCATGTTTTACCTTTCAATCTGTTTTGTTTACCATTGATATCTTACTCCCACTCTTTATGTTGAAAAATGATATCTTAGTTTTCATTTGATTTCCTACGCTTCTAATGAAAATTATTTTCAATTGGTATATGTTTCATTTTCAATATTGGTATCAAGAATCTTAAATTGATATTATTCTCTATTTGGTATCTTTATTGTAAAATGATTTTAGTGTTTAACCAAAAGATTGGTTTATATTTTTCAATTGGTATCAAAAGCGTAAAATATTTTCAATTGGTATAAATTTTTACAATTGGTATCAAGATTTTCGATATATTTATATCTTTCTATTGGCATCAAACTTTTTGTTGGTTTCTTCAAAATGTTTAGTTTATTTTCAATTGGTATCATAATGTTTCGATATATACCTTCATACAAAATTGAAATATTTTTCAGTTGGTATCATAATACTTTGATTTGTATTGCTTATATGTAAGGGAAGCTTAACATCTTCTCTATATATATAGATTCATATTGAGTGTATGTCATATTGAAGTGATTGACCTTTCCTTGGTATGTAGTACACGTGTGTAGTAGGAGCTTCACATCTCCTTTTATACATTGCATATTATGCTTTATGTGGTTAGGGTTTAGTCATCTCTTTTCATATAAATGCATGTATGCGGGGAGTTAACTTCACATCTCTCCTCTTCATGAATGTATATAGCATATACACCTTAATTGTTTTAATTTATGCAAAAAGGGAGAAAATATTATTTATGCCCTTTATTGTTTGTACCCCTTTGTTGATGAATTGACAAAAAGGGGGAGAGATATTTTGGAGTTTTATATATGCATGTTTGTTTATGCATGTTTATTTAAATTTGTTTGTTATCTTTTACCATTGGTATCAAGAACATCTTTTGTTAGTATCAAGAGCTTTTATTGGTATCAAGAGCAATATTTTTTTCAAGAACATTTTTATTTTAAAATTGGTATCAAGAGCATGTTTATTTCATTGGTACCAAATATCATGTTTATGCATATTTATATTGAGCACTCATTGAATATCTTATTGTTTATTGCTATGCAGGAGTTAATGGGAGCTTCTATGAAGCTTAACTTTAATCCATGCATATATAACTCCATGAGTTTTGTCATCATCAGAAAGGGGGAGATTGTTGGTCCAGAGGCCCTTCACTCTAGTTTTGATGATGATTAACTCATGTAGTTATAGTTTACTAATAATCTTGTGATACTTAGTTTCAGATATTTGATCAAGATATTAGTAGGTGATTAGCTTCAACAAAGGTGTTTTGGAGCTTTCACATGTTGATTCAAAAGCTCGAGCGTCAAGTCACATCTCGCACTCGGTTCGAGTCAAGCTTGGTAGATCACGTTTGTATCGAGCCGATTTGGAGACGGTGTTCTATAAGAAGACATCGGTTTGTTTAGTTTAAGATTATGTTTAGACCTTGTATAAAGATTAGATAGTGTTGATACGCTCAAGTTCACAATACACACACAAGTTTAAAGTTTCATGTTTTAATTTTTGGTTTAACCAGTTTCGGTTTTTCTTATATATAGTTTTCATGAATAGATAAAATCAAAACAAGTTTACATGGTTTAATATATATTAGATTTGATCTATATACATCTATGCTTCATCTATTTAGAAAAACTTATTTTGATAGTCTATTTCATGAGTTGGAGTTTTGTATTTAAACAAAACTTATTTTTGAATTTCATGTAAAAAAACATAGATATAAATCTTTATATGTATATTGGATTCTATCCATATACAATATGCTTCAAAGTTGTTTCAATATCATGTTTTTGTATTTACATATGTTTTAAAAAATTGGATTTCCATTTCAAAAATTCAAGTTTTGAAAAATACGGATTTTGGTTTAAGGCAAATTTTCAAGAACACAAAAATGCTTCAAATTGTTTGAAATATATGCTGAATTTTTGTCACACATATTTGTATCTCAAAGATCTAATAATAACTGATTTTTGTAGAATTTATGTGATTTTATGGGATTTAATAGATGATAAAAACTCAAGTTTTTAATCTATAAAATGTTTGACCTGGCAGTCTGTCGGTCGACCGGACAGGTCGACCGTAGCAGAAATCGGTCCACCGGTCTGGTCGACTGACGTGCATAGACGTGCACGCAGCCATGGGCTGGTGGGCTGGTCGACCAGGCGGTCGACCGTCCAGAGAGCTCTGCTCTCTGGAAATGGCCCTGGTCGACTGGACCGGTCGACCGGCAGAGAGCTGCTGCTCTCTGTATCCAGTCCCGGTCGACTGGAGGCACAACGGTCAGAAATCTGACCGTTGGGCCGGTCGACCAGGCGGTCGACCGGAAGGGCAAAACTGCCCTTTCCAGTTGCCAACGGATAGCTTTTGTTTGGGGTTATAAATACCCCATTCCTTGGCTGTTTTAAATAAGTTTTTAGAGAGCAAAATTTTAATCTTTACAAGTGTTTAACAGCAAGTTTTCAAAAGAGTTTTTGGGTTTAAAAGATCATTCTTTATTTATTTTTAAAGTGTTGGAATTTCAAAGAAAATAGAGTCTTTTGGGAATTAATTTTTGATCTAAATTTCTATATCTATTTGGAGAGTTTCTCAAGTGATTTTCTTTGTTCAAAATATTTTATTTTCTCACACTTGAGCTTATCATATCTATCCTTTCTATAGGATCTTATTTTTGTGAGAAAAGATTGGTTTATGGTTGAGAGAAACCACAAAGTATTGTAACCTTCCATTCTTTGTGATATCCCTCTAGTAAGAGGCGATCGTGTTGATATCCCTCTAGTGTGAGGTGATTATGGAAGTGGTAATTAAGTATCCCTCTAGTGAGAGGTTGATTGTTGTTTGGCTAAGTGCCTATCCCTTAATTGTGAGGTTGATCTTGTTTGGCTTTGTGCCTTGTCTCTAAGTGTAGAGGTTGTATTTGGTTGAGAGAAGAGTTGTGTACTCCCAAATTGTATTTGCCCAAATCTTCAGTGGAGCTTCCCTATGTGGGAAGTCCTGTGTGGACGAGTTAGTGGAAATCCTTCTGTGTGAAGGCGGGGACGTAGAGTTGGGTGGTCGAACCTCGAAATATATCTTTATGTTTGCGTTTGATCCACTATCTCTAAACTCTCTCTCTTATATTGTGTATTGATTCATATTGTTTATATCACATACATACTTGGTTTGTTTGTGTGTCATACTTGTGTTAACCAAGAGAGCTTCATATAGCACCTCAACTCTTATTCAGAGGAATCAAGAGGAGTTAGTCCAGAGCCCTTCACCGAGAATTCGGCTACACTCTTTAGTTACACTAAGTGTATTACAATTAGTTCTGAAATTTCGCATTATTTGTCATTAGATTAACCTTATAACTATTCACCCCCCTCTAGGTGTACTTTCACAAATATTTAAAAATAAATAAGCACAAGATCATTAGTAAATTATAATTACATGAGTTAATCATCATAAAAGTAGAGTGATGGGCCTCTGGGCCAACAATCTCCCCCTTTTCGATGATGTCAAAACTCATGAAGTTATATATGCATGGAGTAAAGTTAAATTTCATAGAAGTTCACCCTTAACTCATGCATAATAATAAATATAAAGATATTCAATGAGATGCATAAACTAAACAACACATATATGCATAAATGAGGAAATGAACATAAATAAACTCTCCAAATACTTCTCCCCTTTTTTGCATAAACAACATATATGCATTAAACAAGAAAATAGATATGCTTATATAAACTCTCAAAAATTTTTAATCATTCATATATAAACTCTCAAAATTCTTTAATCATGCATATAACACTCTTCAAATACTTCTCCCCCTTTTTGTCAATTCATCAACAAGGGGGTGAAAACAAATCAAACAATGCGATATACATTCATGAAGAAGATAGACGTAAAGTTAATTCCCCCTGCCTACATGCATTACGTGAAAAAGAGATGACTAAACCCTAATCACATAACGCATAATAAATAATATATAAAAGGAAATGTGAAGCTCCCTCTACACACGTGTAAGACATAGAGAAGAAAGGTCAAGCTTCTCAATATGAGATACACTCAACATGAATCTATATATAGAGAAGATGTTAAGCTTCCCTTGCATATAAGCAATACATATCAAAACATTATGATACCAATTGAAAAATATACCAATTTATGATAAAGTTATATATCGAAACATTATGATAACAATTTATGATGCCAATTGAAAATAAACAAAAATTTTGAAGATACCAAAAGATACCAATTGAAATATCTTGTAAATTTTGATGCCAATAGAAAATGAAACATTTTATGTTTGTGATACCAATTGAAATATATATTGTAAATTTTGATACCAATTGAAAGTAAAACCAAATTTTAGGTAAACACAACTCATATCAATATAAATACCAATTTAAAATGAAACATGATACCAATTGAAAAAACAAACCAATTTTTTGGGTAAACACTAAATTTATTTTGCAATAGAGATACCAAATAGAGAATAATACTAATTTAAGATTATTGATACCATATTGAAAATGTTAGCATATACCAAAACAAAGTATTTTTCATCATAAAGAATGGGAGTAAGATACCAATTGAAAATAAAACTGATTGAAAGATAAAACACGAATTTTTCTCCCCCTTTATGAAATACCAATAAAAATAATGCATAAGTTTGTATAAAATACCAATTGAAATATAATTGACATTAAGGAGTAAATCAAGCTTAGCATAAACATAATTTATGCTTTAAGATGTAAAGATATTATAAGCACAATCAAACCATAATATATGTATGAAAATGTAAATATCAATCAGATACTATTTGAAGTTTGAAGCATACATATATAGAAAACACAAATCTAAGTATACAAATATAAAAATATCAATTGTGATATCAATTGAAATTATAATGAGAATCAAGTGTATAACTCATACCTACCACCCTATTTATGCACATATTTTGAAAGAATTTTCAATTTGAGCATAAAAGGCATGGTCGCCGATCCAGCCGCCCTTGGAGGGTAGGGATTTTCAAAATGTGATTTGAAAATTTTTAATATGTTTGAAAAACTCTACCAATTTGAAGAATACGAACTAATTTTATGATAATCTTGTAAACTAGTACGAAGTCCTTCAAGTAAGGAATAAAACATGAATGAATCCATGAAAACATAAAACCACATGATCATTGACACTCAAATAGCAATAATAGCTCATATAACCTTATGAAAGAAAAATCATGAGTAAACATCAAACATAGAGTGTAAAAAGTCATGTAATCAACAAAATCATGAAAATAAGGCATTTACGCTCAAATGAAATTCCTTTATCAAAATATGAAAATCATCAAAACTAAATATACTTCAAGGTTTATGTATGTTTAGTTAAAACTAAAAGTATACATACATATCCCAAACACAAATGAGTCCATAATAAAATTTACATGAAAAGCAAGTGACTCAAGGGTATACATGTATATCTAAAGTTTTAAACAAAATTAACATATTTATGAAGCTAAATACATTTTCATGAAAACATGTCCAAAAATAGGGAATACAAGTTACAATGCAAGAATCATTAAAACTAGGTTATACAAGTACATCTAATGGGTACAAATGAGCAATTAAACACAAACATATAAGAATCAATGCTGCTCATTAGTTGTATAAGTATATACACAAGTTTTAATGAAAACTACATCTAAACAAGTAGTCAAAACATGAAGTATAGATCAAAACATAAAGCAATATGATCATTATGTAAATGCACAAGTTTTAGAATTAGGGTATACACAATAGCTAAACTATGGTGAGAACACAAAAGATGTAATCCATATGAACATGGGTGTATCTCAAATACTACATATGTATATCACAAGTCTAATTATCATGATATTTAACATAATAATCATGAAAAACTAGAACATGCTAAAAATCAACAATATGAAAGCATGTAAACTAAATGGGAGTTAGAAATAGTTACCAAAACTAATAGGGCTTATCTCTAGGTCACCAAACCATGGTGGTCCTCCCACCAAACTTTCCTTGAAAGTGATGCATCCAAATTTGTCACCATTTAACTCAGAATGCATCCACCACCAAGGCACCAACACCCTCACGTCAAGTGAGAGCCTACACCTACATCAAATACAATAGGGGTGGATTTTGGTATCCATACTCTATTGGGTCCATGGGGGTTAGCACCTTTCCTACCTCAAACAAACTTATTTGCAAAATTTGAATCATTTAATCTATCATAACAAAATTTTGCAAGGTGACCCTTACGTCCACAATGTGTACAAGTGTACACATGAGCATACATAGTGTCATGTGTGTGAACATGAGAAGCATGTGTATGTCGTGTATGGTGTGCATGAATATGAAGTGCATGTTTCTTGCGAAATATGGATTCCAATTTCTTGTGATCCATAGCACATTGGCTCAAAGTGAAGCCCAAACAATCAACAATCCTCTTTAACATACAAATTTTATTATCAACATGAGAAGAAGAGGTGGAACATGCAATAGGAACACTAGATGGTGAAGTATGACAAACATGTGAATTTAAATCATTTTTCAAAGATATATTTTCCTTTGAAATCAAATCTAGCTCTTTTGAAATTGAAGCAATTTTATTTTTCAAAGATTCATTTTCTTTTAAAACAAAATCAAGTTTTGCAAATAGAACTTCATTTTTCTCCAAAACATCATTACAATCTTTTTTACTCTTTGAAATTTTGTTTTCATTTAGAGTAATGTTAAGTTGAGATTTCAATGTGTCCCTTTCACTTGAAATAACATCCTTCTCTTATAAAATCAAATCAAGTTTTAAATTCAAATCCTTATTTTCTTTATTTAATTTAAAGCTTTTCTTTTTCAAAACTTGGTATTTTTCAAGCAAGTTTTCACACACTAAAGATAGTTCTTCATTCAAAGCATCGGCATCCATATATTCATCTCATGAAGAATTAACACTATAATCTAGTTGAGTTTCTGAATGTACCTCAAGGGAGTCAATCCCTTGGATCATGTAGCAAGTTTGTTTGGATTCATCCTCACTAGATTCCTTGTCACGCCCCACTTCCCAAAATACGCTGGAGCGGAGACGCGACACGAGTCGGCGACGCATATACGCAAGGAAAATCCCTCACGTATACACGCTAAGCCTTAAGTAACGCAAAACAAGCTATAAATCGAAACTATAATAAACCATGATTACTGCAATATCACATATAGGCATTCACGCATGATATCATATGAATCAAGAGCTAGAATAACGACTGAATCTGATATAATGAGAATCAAAAAATAATATGAAGGCTAGAAAGATAAGAATACCGGAATCGAATAGGGAGAAACTCCAGCTCTTCGCGAAGCGTACAGTCTCATCGAACACCTGCACAATAGAAACAAAGCGTCCAATATTTGGACGTACAAATCCAGGGTCGTCAGAAAGCGACCTGGTGAGTGTGTGTGTGTGTGTGTGTGTGTGTGTAAAGGGGAAAGCTCGTGCATATAAATAATGTGCACAAAATAATAACAAGATAAACTGCAAATATAAGACAACTGAATAACATGATAAACAGCTGAACTAAAGGATAACTGCATAACAACAAGTGAACTATCATAACTGTAAATAAGCAACTGACATCTGAATGTGTAACCTAGTATATGTCACTAGTCTGGTTGATTGTTATTATTAACCTAACTAATGTAGCACTTAGCTGTGTCCCATACCACAGCCGTTTTTTCACATATCAAACAAAGTTATCGTTGTTGTAACTGTTGGCCCAGAGGCCTTCCACTCTAGTTTTGATGATGATTAACTCATGTAGTTATGTTTACTAATAATCTTGTGATGTTTAGTTTCAGATACTTAACCAAGATATTAGTAGGTGATTAGCTTCAACAAAGGTGTTTTGGAGCTTCTCACATGGTGATTCAAGAGCCCGAGCGATAAAGTCATATCTAGCACTCATTGGAGTCAAGCTCGTGGATCATTTTGGATCGAGTCGACTTGAAGACGGAGTTCGTCAAGAAGACTTCGGTACTTAGTTTAGTTTATGTTTTAGATCCATTTGTAAAGACTAGATAGTGTGATATGCTCAAGTTCACAACACACACACTTGTTTCTAGTTTTTATTTTTATTGGTTTTTCGGTTTTTGGTTTAACCGATCTTGATTTTCATGAATAGATAGAATCAAAACAAGTTTACATGGTTTAATGTATATTAGGTTTGTTCTATATACATGTATGCTTCATATCTTAGACAAACTTATTTTGATATGCCTATTCATGTATTTAGGTTTGGTATTTTAACAAAACATATTTTCAGATTTAATATCAAAAACATTGATATATATCTTTATATGTATATTGGACTTATATCCATATACAATATGCTTCAATGTTGTTTCATATCATGTTTTTATATTTTGATGAGTTTTGGACAAAACGAATTTTCAATTCAAAATTCAAGTTTTGGAAAATACGGATTTTGGTTTTCGGCAAAATTTCCATAACACAAAATGGTTCAAAAAGTTTGAAATATGTGTTGAAAATTTTCACAAATGTTTGTATATCAATGTATTATAGTGAACTTATTTTTGTGGATTTTTAGAGATTTTATGGGAATTTATTGGAATTAAAATACCAAGTTTTTCAGTCCTTAATCCCTGCCTGCCAGGCTCAGGCGCTCGACCGGATCGGTCGACCGGACCCAGAGTCGGTCGACCGGACCGGTCGACTGATGTGCACAAGGATGTGCACGCTGACCAGTCACTTGGGCCGGTCAACCGGGCGGTCGATTGACTGCAAGTGCCCCACTCTCGGGTGGGGGCAGTCGACCGGACGGTCGACCGTGAGCAAGGTACGGTCGACCGAGCGGTCGACCGGCCAGAGAGCAATTTGCTCTCTGGATTGGCATGGTCGACCAGGCGGTCGACCGGCAGGCTCAACGGTCAAAAATTTGACCGTTGGCCGGTCGACCGCTGGTCGACAGGAAGGCCATTTCTGGCCTAGTCAGCTGCCAACGGGCAGAATTTTCTAGGGGCTATAAATACCCCGTTTGAGAGAGGTTTTATCCAAGATTTTTAGAGTGAAAAATTTCAGATCTTTTCTAGTATTTTAAGCAAAAAGTTTTGGGTTCAAATTCCTATTCTCTCGTTTTAAAGTGTTTTTATTTCAAAGAAAATAGTCTTTTGGGAATTGGTTTTTGGTCTAAAATTCTATATCTAATTGGTGTTTTTCCCAAGTGATTTTCTTTGATCAAAACACTTTGTTTTCCACACTTGAGCCATATCATTCTATCCTATCTATAGGATCCTTATTTTGTGGGAAAATTATTTGTGGTTGAGATAGACCACCAAGTTGTAAACTTCCATCTTTGTGATATCCCTCTAGTGAGAGGTGATTGATTTGGTATCCCTCTATTGTGAGGTGATTGTGAAAGTGGTGTTTGGCTCCCTCTAGTGAGAGGTGGAGTTGGTGTTGGAATCCCTCTTAGTGAAGAGGTAGATTTTGGTTGTATTGGCTAAGTGCCTACCCCTCTTGTGTGAGGTGGTGTTTGTGTGGCTTTGTGCCTAGCCTCTAGCGAGAGGTTGTATTTGGTTGAGAGAGGAGTTGTGTACTCCCGTTATTGTATTGCCCCAAATTCTCAGTGGGGGTTCCCTGTGTGGGAGTCCTGTGTGGACAAGTGGATTGGAAATCCTTCTGTGTGAAGGCGGGGACGTAGAGCTGTGAGCTCGAATCTCGAAACATATTCGTGTGTTTGCGTTTGATCCATTGTCTCTCTAACTCTCTCTCTTTACTATTGTACCTTGCATCATTTCATATTGCTCATTCATATTATATGCTTGGCTTGTTTGTGTGTGCCTCACTTGTACTTAACCACGAGAGCTTCATTATGGCGCCTCAACTCTTATTCAGAGGAATCAAGAGGAGTTAGTCCAGAGCCCTTCACCAGGAATTCGGCTACACTCGTTGGTTGCATTAAGTGTAGTTGCAATTAAGTTTTAATTTTCGCATTTAGTTCATTAGATTAGCAGTACACCTATTCACCCCCCTCTAGGTGTACTTTCAATTGGTATCGGAGCCTACGCTCCTGACATTTGGTTTAACCACCTAGGAGTGTGATCTTGTTAGCTACTCTAGATTTGCTTTTTGCACATATATTATTTACACACACTCATGGATTGCTTGTCACCTCCCATATTTGATGTCTCTAACATTGACATGTGAAAATTTAGGATGTCCATGTACTTGAAAACCCTAGGCTTGCATGTTTTCCTTGCCGCTACCAAGAAATCCTATCTTAGTAATAGTAAGCATATAGAGGCCAATGCACAAGCCCTTGAGGCACTTAGAAGCACGCTTAATAAAGAACATTTGTGCTTAGTTTCTAACTGTGATTCTGTCTTTACAGTGTGGAACACGTTGACCACCTCCAAGCTTCAATTGCCAATCCAAACGGAGGATGAATCTAGTGGAGAATCCGAGTAACAATGCTACATAGTCCAAGGGAATGACTCCCTTGAGGTATACTCGGAAACTCAATTAGATGTGAGGATGCTAGTTCTTCATGTGATGATTATGTGGATCTAAATGCTTTGAATGAAGAATTTTCAATTATTTGTGAAAATTATTGGAAAATATAATCTTTTGAAAAGAAGACTTTTGGATTAAATAAAGAAAACAAAGATTTGATTTCAAAGCTTGATTGGGTTTTGCAAGAAAAAGTGGAGATTTCTAATGAAAGGGATTCATTGAAATCTAAACTAGACCTTGCCCTAAAGAAAAATGAATTTTTGAAATCTAAAAATGATAGTAATGAAGTTTTAAAGAAAAATAAAGCTATAACTTCAAAACTTGATTTTGTTGTAAAAGAAAATGATTCTTTGAAAAACAAAATTGACTTAATTTCAAAAGATTTAGATGTTTGCCTAAATGAAAATAAAAGGTTAAAAATTAACATTGATTCACATGTTTGCTGATTGAGGAAAAATAGAGATATAGTTTAAGGGTTAAAAGGATGTTATCTAGTTGGATGCGTGTCTCTATCTTCCACAATATATCCGCGGTAGCAAAGGCTATGCGGATCGAATCCACAAGGAGGAATGCGATAGAAGCTTTTCGGAACGAATTCTCTAACAATTAGCTTGTAAAAGAAGAAATTGTTTGTAAGCAAATATTTTAAAATAGAAAGAATAAGTATAGCCAACTAATCATCTACCACAACCAAACACTAGTCTATCAAGAATAAATATCTGTTGGCCCAAAGGCCTTCCACCCTAGTTTTGATGATGATTAACTCATGTAGTTATGTTTACTAATAATCTTGTGATTTTAAGTTTCAGATCATTAGCAAGATATTAGTTGGTGATTGCTTCAAAAAGAGGAGTTTGGAAGCCTTCACATGATCATTAGCAAGATATTAGTTGGTGATTGCTTCAAAAAGAGGAGTTTGGAAGCCTTCACATGGTGATTCCAGGCCCAAGCATCAAGATCACATATAGCTTCGCTCGTGGATAACGGAGTTTGGACCGAGTCGACTTGAAGATGAAGATCGTCAAGAAGACTTAGGTATCCTAGTGTTTAGTGTGTTTAGATCCATTTGTAAAGCTTAGTATAGTTGATATGCTCAAGTGCACAATACACACACGTATCATGTTTTGAATTTGGTTTTCATGAATAGTTGATCAGAACAAGTTTACATGGTTTATATGTATAATAGATGTATTCTAGTTATACATACATGCTTAAACATCTTAAACAAACTTATTCTGACTATCCTATTCATGTATTGAAAAAATCCAAGTTTGATAAAAATGCATGTTTTAGTTTTTGATAAAACTTGCAAGACACAAAAATAATTTGAATATGTTGATATATGTCTTGAAATTTTTATCACAAGTTTGTGTTTCAATACAAAATGTTAAAACAAGTTTTATGAAATTTAGAAGAGATAAAAGAATTTTTAGAAATATTTTAACTTATGTTTTTCTGCCCTGAACTATGACTGACAGGCCAGGTCGGTCGACCGCATGGGTCGACCGCACCAAGGGCCGGTCGACCCGTGAGGTCGACCGACGTGCACAGAGCCGTGCACGTCTGGCAGACACAAGGGCGGTCGACCCAGACGGTCGACCGTAACTGAGAGCTCTGCTCTCTGTATATTTGGGTCGACCGGGCGGTCGACGGGTTTTGCCCAACGGTCACATTTTTTACCGTTGGCGGTCGGCCGGGCGGCCGACCGCCAAGCCTGTCAGGCTGCCACATCAGCCTAACGGCTAGTTTTGTTTTGGGGCTATAAATACCCCAACTCTTGGGCTGTTTTGATAAGATTTTTAGAGCTGATTTTCTCCCATTCTCTGGTTTTAAAAAGAAGTTTTTAAAAGAGTTTAAAGAGCAAAAAGATTCATCTTGTTTGTTTTTAAGTGTTTTGTTATTTTCAAAGAAAATAAGTTTCTGGGAATTGGTTTCTTGCCCTTCATTTCCATATCAATTTGGTATTTTTCCCAAGAGTTTTTCTTTGATCAAAACACTTGTTTTTTCACACTTGAGCTATCTTCTATCCTAATCTATTTAGGATCTTTGTTTTGTGGAAAAAGAGAAAAAGAAAAGAGAGATTGTTTGAGGTTGTTGAACCTCTAAGTTGTAAACACCCTTGTTCCTTTTGTATCCCTCTTTGATAGAGGTTGATCGGGTGATTGGTTTGCTCCCTCTTTGGTAGAGGTTGAGGCTTGTGGTTTGCTCCCTCTAGTGAGAGGTGGAGTTTGGTTTGTAACCCTCTTCGGTAGAGGCGTTGGTTGTTGTATTGGCTTCGGGCCTACCCCTCGGTTGTGAGGCGGTGTTTGAGAGAGGAGTTCGGTACTCCCTTTGTGTAACAAATCCTCTTCGGTAGAGGTTCCCTCGGTGGGAGATAGTGGATTGGAAATCCTACACGGTGGTGTAGGCGGGGATGTAGAGCTAAGTACTCGAACCTCAAAATATATCTTTGCCTTTGTGTTTGATTCATTGTCTCTCAACTCTCTCTCATTTTTTTGTGCAAAGCATCATTCATTATTCATATCATACATTGCTTGCATTGTGCCTTGCATATTTCATATTGCTATATCTTGTATATGCTTGGTTGTTTGTGTGTGCCACACTTATACTTAACCACAAGAGCTTCACATAGCACCTCAACACATTCAAGGGGAATCAAGAGGAGTTAGTCCAGAGCCCTTCACGGAGAATTCGGCTACACTTGCTGGTTGTATTAAGTGTGATTGCAAAATTTGCATTAGCTTCCGCATTTAGCGCATTTAGTTTTTAGATTAGCAAGTACACCTATTCACCCCCCTCTAGGTGTGCTTTTCAATATCATGTTGAATCTATAAGGATTAAACCTAGATTATTGTTTCAAATCTAAGAAGAAAAGTAAGAAAGAGATTAAACCCTGTTGGCAGTACACTAGATAAAACTAAGCATTGGTTTATCAAAGTCCCAAAGTATAGTTTAAGAAAAATAATTTTAACTTAACATTAAACCATCAAAGCATCTAAGTATAAACCAAGGATAATTATTAAATAGTATACCCTAAACCTAGCTTAACTCAATTCATGACTAGTCTTCAAGAATTATTTACTTACCCTAGGTTTTTTAACATGCATAAAGTTCAATCAACTTATCTTCATATCTAGATTTTAGTTAGTGGAGAGATTAGCAAGCTATTAAGAAATTAGTTACACATAATTATTGTGGAATTAAAACATGATAAAAGATTGCATAAAATAAATGAAACGAAAATAAAAGAAACACAAATAATAAAAAAACAAAGAGATTGAAAGAAAAGAATGACCTTTTATTAAGTCTGTCACTAACTCAGTACAAAGCCTTCTCCTTTCTTCAACTCTTCTTCAAAGTAAAAAAATAAAAACTAAACAAGTACAAGAGAATCTAAAGAAACCCTAAAGCTTGAGCTTCTAAGAGCTGCCCTTGAGCTTCTGAGATCTGCCCTTCTCTGTTGCTATGCAGGGGTATTTATAGGAGAAAACCAGAGGATAAGAAGCGTATGAAGATAGGAGCAAAATATCTCTGAATTTGAATTCTTCTTTTATCTCCAAACTTGTTTTGACTTATCCCTAGAAGTTCAATTCTGTCCTACAACCTATTATCATGTTGATCGCTAAATATGGCTTATCTGCCGACTGAATTGGAAAGTTTGATCAACATAAAAGTTGTAGTCCTTCAAGTCTTTTTTCTGGAAAATCTTGAATCATCAGATTTAAATATCTGTAGTAAAAGTTATGATCTGAATACTAAAATGTGTACAGTCTGAATCCGAATTTTTCTCTCCTTTATCTTCATCTTGTGATGCAAGCAACCTTATTCAAATAGAAGTCCATCTTATCCTTTTCCTCCTCCTTTTAGCAATTAGGAGTTCTATTTTATCCTTCCTCTTCCTCCCTTAGATTTTAAAATCTAAGTTTAGATTAGGTTAGATAAGGTAGAAACTTCTAAATTACTATAATTAATTTTGCATGTGGGCTTTTTGGGCTTTTGAGCTTCACTCAGGATTTATTTCTTTATATTTTTAATTACTCAAGGCCTGCACACATTAAACAATAAAACATTAGTAGTAGTGCATAATAAAAGAATAAATAGGGAAATATGATGATAAATGTGATGATAAATATGCACTTTTTACTACCTATCACACCCCCACACTTATCTTTTTGCTCGTCCTCGAGTAAAAATCAAAAAGAAAGAGAAAAAGAAAAGAAAAACTAATCTATCCTAATTCACTTTCGTAGGAATCACGATCGTGCAACAAGCCGTTAAACCTCTAGGTTACCCTAGAGGACGAGTGTTGTCTCGTGAGAGTTTTCAGTGGATTACACCAAAAAAATCCATAAAAGAAAAGAAAATGTTAGTGATTAAATTTTTTTTATTTTGAAAAAGGAGAGAAATATTTGAAATATATTTGAAGGAACTAAGCATTCTATAAGTTTTAGGATTATCATTTTTATTCATTCTTGAACTTAGTCTCTGTACAATAATTCGTTATCAATTTAGGTAAGGATTAAAATTGAATTTTTATATAGTCTCTTTTGTTATCCTAAGTCATATGCATACTTGTGAACGTGAATCTTTACTAGGGATTCTTTAACTTGGACTCCCATGGCTCTTTATTATATTATTTTTTTATATGTATATCTATTTTTTTATATGTATAACTCATCTAATTTTCTTTTGTATAAGTATCAAGGCTTCTTAAGGCCCTCATACCTAACTAATTGACTATTAGATGTGTTAATACATATATAAATAATATTTTTTAGTTTTCTTAGGCTTTCTAATTCACCCATGTAGCGAGCCTAAGGTCGGTGGCTCCCAAACCGGTCGGCTTTAGGGCACCGGGTGAGAAAACACCCCACGGACTTAAGGACTTGAGTGAACTAGGCCACAAAACTAAGGACTTTATTTATAAAATCACCTTTAGGCGTGAATACTTATGCTTCTTGAGGCACATGTATCCAGCTTAATTAGTGAATTTTTTTTTTTTATTTTTATTTTTATTATTATATATTTTTTTTAATAAGGCACAAGAGTCTTTGTCTTAGAATCCTAGATGTGAATGTGTATTAGGATGCACATTTCATTAAGGTAAAAATTAAGACTAATTAATTATTCAATTTTTCCTCCTATACCTAAAAATCTAACAATTTATTTTATTTTGACCAAATTTTTAGAAATCCTAATCATGATTTTCCTAATTTTTAAGATTAACTTAGGTTTCTTTCAAAAGATAAGTCAAAATATTGTTCTCTTTTTCAAAAAAAAATTTTTTAATTTTTTTTCCAGTTAGTATCTACCTATGTTAGTATGTTAGTAAATCCTCCCCCACACCTATCTCATGCATTGTCCTCAATGTATGAATGAATGCATGTATGCATGAAAAAGAAGAAAGGGAAGGAAAATATTACCTTAAGGTGGTGGTCTGATTGGTCCACGAAATGCGGTCCAATCGAATTTTTGTGGAGTTCGGAGGAACCCACCAGAAATCTCTCTTGTATAACCCACTAAAATGATGTATGTATGAACATTTTTTATTAAAAATTTAACCCCATCTAATTTCCAAATTTCATAATAATTTTTTGAGTCAATTTTGTCAACCGCCTTGTCCCAAAATGGAGTGTGAAAAGATAGAATAATTGACTTAGACTTAGAAAGTACGGGAACTAATACCGACTCAGGAAAGTAACTTAAGTCAAGTAAAGGTTCAGGAGTCTAGCTTAGTTCAAGAAGTGGGTCCAAATCAAGAAGTTGAACCTCAAGTCCACATTCATTTTTCACAATGGAATGATACTTAATATTGGTGATTCAAGTTCAAGAATGACAGGTGTGGGAATCAAAACTGACTCTAAAATATTACTCAAATTGGGTAAAAAAACAGGAGTCAATATTGATTCGGGAATTTGAACTGGATCACAAATTTGAGAATCTAGGTCACATTTCTCATTGAGTTCAATTTCATAAAAATGAGAACTTGCCAATTTGTCAATGGGACTTTCAAAAGTATGAAATTGGTCAAGTTCAATATGATGATCATCAAAGATGGGTGATTCAATTTCATTATGAATTGGCACAGGATCCAATGTTGACTCGAGAAAAAGATTGAAATTAGGTGAAGATACCGGAGTCATTATTGAATCAGGAAGTAGAATTGAAGCATCAAGTTGAGGTTCAGGATCATATTCATTCTCAAGTTCTATTTTAGGAAATGAATAACTTGACAAACTGTCAATGTTATTTTCAAAATTTGGAGTTTGGGCAAGTTCAAATGATTGTACTGAAATGGAATCTTATTTTTCAAAACAAGATGACTCTTCAGCTCTAACAGAATAGTTAGCGACATCTGAAAAGGTCAAACGATGAGAATGGAGAGTTTGGACCATTAGATCTATGTCATGATTACGAGCGATTTTAGCCTGAGTCATGGCTTCAAGCATCTTTTCATAGTCGATTGGTTCATCATTTTGTTGTGATTGGACTTGAAAAGATGAAGTGTTGTTGTGAAATTCGTGGTGAAATTGTGAGTCCGTCAGATTCTGTGATTGTTGTTTTGGCTCACGCATAATCATTTCCAAGATTGAAGGTTTTCTATTTTGTGATTGTTGTTGGGACTCACGCATACTCATTTCCATCATTTCCAAGATTGATGGTTTTCTATTTTGAACTGGTGGTTGTGAGTATGAATCTTGGAAATATTGTGGACAAAGTAGATAAGGAGGACAAGTTGGTTGAAAATTAGACTCAGGGGAGGCGAATCCCCATGGACTCTGTGAAGAGTTGAAATTGTTGTGAAAATTATGGTCATAAGATGGGGCGCATGGGTTATATTCATTCGGATAAGACCACTCCGGCACACTAGGTTGGTTAAAGTTATGATATGCCGGGTTGGTAATATCTGAAAAAGAGGTAGGGGTGTAATAAGGATTATTATTAAAATGGGAAGAATTATTGTTATAAGCCATATCACACAAACAAAGAAAAACAATAAGAAAACAAACAAAAAGAAGAAAAAAAATCTAACCTAAGTTAGGGTAAACCTGGACCTAGACGACTCCTAACTTTAGACTGTCTTAGGAGGTATATTGCCGACCTTAACCACAAGTTAATCGGCCAGGTAGGTGGCAAGGTTGGTGGGAGGTTATCCGTCAAAGACGTTCCTTAATTAAGTAACCATCAACCTTCGGGCTTTCGGCCCTTAATCCCCTTCCTAGACACCGATTTGGCAAGAGTTAATTTCGAACAACTTCCTCCTTCAGCCAATCTCCTAATGAGTCCGAGTTAACCTAAGGCCAGCATCTAGTCAATTTTTATTTTTAAGGTTAGGGTTATGAGTGCAACGGAGATGATTTGTGGGCCAAGGAAGGGTGATGAAATCCCCACCTTATCTTGTTTATGGGTTTTGCCCTTAACTTAATTTAGTGCACGTGTAAAGAAATAGACAAGTAGTCACTCAAAAGCAGTAAATCAGCCAAGGGTGCTTCCTAGTCTATATGTAATGCGAACGTACCTTGTCTCCAGCACTCTTCAACAGAAATCAAAAAATTAAATAGACACGTGCCTATGATGCAAGAGTCTAATTTTTTTTATTTATCATCCAATAAGTTATTGTTAATTAGTTAGCAGTATGCAGGGTGATTACAGAGAAAAATTATCAACGCAGTAAATAGAACTTGAAATTTGCAGCAACCTGCAAAAATTTCAGTTAGTAGTTCACTACTACTGCCGCGGAAACACGGCTAGGGCTGCGTTTGCTCGGCTAGATAGTAGGCTCTGCTGCTCTACCTTATAGGACAGAGGCACAGAGTTGCTATATGTCCTTAACTGCAGCTAATTTTCCTGTTATCAGATCCTGCAAATAGAAAAAAATAAAGAAATAATTATTTTTTTTTTAGAGAATATCGTACCGTTCCCTCCCCGGCAACGGCGCCAAAATTTTGATTGAGAAAAAATAGAGATATAGTTTAAGGGTTAGAAGAATGTTATCTAGTTGGATGCGTGTCTCTATCTTCAACAATATATCCGCGGTAGCAAAGGCTATGTGGGTCGAATCCACAGGGAGGAATGTGATAGAAGCTTTTCGGAACAAATTCTCTAACAATTAGCTTGTAAAAGAAGAAATTGTTTGTAATCAAATATTTTATAATAGAAAGAATAAGTATAGCCAACTAATCATCTACCACAACCAAACACTAGTCTATCAAGAATAAATATCATGTTGAATCTATAAGGATTAAACCTAAATTATTGTTTCAAATCCAAGAAAGAAAAGTAAGAAAGAGATTAAACCCTGTTGGCAGTACACTAGATAAAACTAAGCATTGGTTTATCAAAGTCCCAAAGTATAGTTTAAGAAAAATAATTTTAACTTAACATTAAACCATCAAAGCATCTAAGTATAAACTAAGGATAATTATTAAATAGTATACCCTAAACCTAGCTTAACTCAATTCATGACTAGTCTTCAAGAATTATTTACTTACCCTAGGTTTTTTAACATGCATAGAGTTCAATCAACTTATCTTCATATCTAGGTTTTAGTTAGTGGAGAGATTAGCAAGCTATTAAGAAATTAGTTACACATAATTATTGTGGAATTAAAACATGATAAAAGATTGCATAAAATAAATGAAACGAAAATAAAAGAAACACAAATAATAAAAAAACAAAGAGATTGAAAGAAAAGAATGACCTTTTATTAAGTCTGTCACTAACTCAGTACAAAGCCTTCTCCTTTCTTCAACTCTTCTTCAAAGTAAAAAAAATAAAAAGTACAAGAGAATCTAAAGAAACCCTAAGCTTGAGCTTTTGAGAGCTGCCCTTGAGCTTCTGAGATCTGCCCTTCTCTATTGCAATGCAGGGGTATTTATAGGAGAAAACCAGAGGATAAGAAGCGTATGAAGATAGGAGGAGCAAATATCTCTGAATTTGAATTCTTCTTTTATCTCCAAACTTGTTTTGACTTATCCGTAGAAGTTTAATTCTGTCCTGCAACTTGTTATCATGTTGATCGCTAAATATGGCTTATTTGCCGAATAAATTAGAAAGTTTGATCAACATAAAAGTGTAGTCCTTCAAGTCTTCTTTCTGGAGCATCTTCAATCATCAGATTTAAATATCTGTAGTAAAAGTTACGATCTGAATACTAAAACGTGTACAGTCTGAATCTGAATTTTTCTCTCCTTTATCTTCATCTTGTGGTGCAAGCAACCTTGTTCAAATAGAAGTCCATCTTATCCTTTTCCTCCTTTTAGCAATTAGGAGTTCTATTTTATCCTTCCTCTTCCTCCCTTAGATTTTAAAATCTAAGTTTAGATTAGGTTAGATAAGGTAGAAACTTCTAAATTACTACAATTAATTTTGCATGTGGGCTTTTTGGACTTTTGGGCTTCACTCAGGCTTTATTTCTTTATATTTTTAATTACTCAAGGCCTGCACACATTAAACAATAAAACATTAGTAGTAGTGCATAATAAAGAATAAATAGGGAAATATGATGGTAATTTGATGATAAATATGCACTTTTTACTACCTATCATTTGCCATGCTAGTGTAGCTTCACCTAGCTCACCTAATGCATGCACCTCTTCTTCTAGGATTGATAATGATATTTGTTTGTTAAAGAAGAGTGCAGATTGTTTGGGCTCCACTTTGAACCATTGTGCTTTGAACCATACACGGTTGGAATCTATGTTTTGAAAGAAACAAGTTCCTCTTATGGATGCACACCATCCACAGCATACACATGCTTCCAACGTTCATGTACAGAACACGATGTATGCTCATGTGTACACTTGTACACATTGTGGACGTAAGGGTCATCTTGCTAATTTTGGTTATGATCGTATACATGATATAAATTTAGCAACTATGTTTGTTTGGGTTAGGAAAGGAACTAACCCCATGGACCCAAAAGAGTATGGGTACCAAAGACCACCCCTATTGTTCATGATGTAGGTGTGGGCTCTCACATGACGTGAGAGCGATGGTGCCTTGAGGTGGATGCATTCCGAATTTAAAGAAAACAATTTGGATGCATCACTTTCAAGGGAGTTTGGTGGAGAACCACCTTATTTTGGAGACATGGAGAGTTGCCTGTATTAGTTTTGGTAACGATCTCTTACTCCTCATTTATGTTTACATGCTTTCATAGTATTCATTTTTAGCATGTTTTGATGTTTATTGATTTTTATGTTAAATGCCATGATAATTAGGCTTATGACATACATGTATAGTATTTAAGACACCCATGTTCATATGGACCCATATTTAGTGTTCTTACTTTTGTTTAGCTATCGTGTATATCATAAATCTAATACATGTGCATTTGTCATAATGATCATATGTATGTTTATGAGTTTTTGTTTAGACTTTTATGCTTCATGATTTGAATATATGTTTAGATGTTTGTTTTCATTAAGACTTGGATATATACTTATACAACTAGTGAGCCACAAATAGATCATTATATGTTTGTGCTTGAAAGCTCATTTGTACTCATTAGATGTACTAGTATAGCCTAGTTTTGATGATCCATGCATTTGACTTGTATTCCCATTTTGTACATGTTTTCATGTTTATATTTAACTTTATGTATATGTCTATTTTGTCTAAACTATTAGCTATACATATACATCCTTGAGCCACTTGCCTTCATGCATATATTTTTGTGAACTCGTTATGTTTTAGATATGTATGTATACCTTAGTTTGTACATGACATACATATACCTTTGAAGGAATTCTAGTTTTGATATTTTTAAGGATTTTGTATTTGAATTTAATTGCCTATTCCATGACACGTCTTTCACAAAACTTGTACACTCACTTCATTTTATGTTTCTCATGATTTTGTTTTCATGAGTATTATATGTGCTTTATAGATTTTAAGTGTTTAGTGATCATGTGATTTGCATAGGTTTCATGGAATATATTTTTTGTTTTATTCCTTACTTGAAGGATTTCGTACTAGTTTTCAAATTTTTCTTATAACTAGTTCGTATTCTTCATTTTGGAAGAGTTTTCAATTATGGTAAACTATTTTCAAACCTATTTTTGAAAACCCCTTTCATTTACGGGCGGTTGGTTGGGCGACCATGCCTTATATGTTCATATTGAAAATCATTTTAAACATGTGCATGAAATGGGTGGAAGGTAATATGAGTTATACACCTAATCTTATTGTGTTTTCAATTGGTATCATTGGACCTTTTCAATTGGTATCACCATTGACATTCTTTTTGTATACTCATATGTTTTTATATATGTATGCTTTCATTTCAAATAGTATCAATTTCGATTGGTATTCAATTTTTCATACATATATATGCTTTATTTGTGCTTACTATATCTCTATATTTTTTAGCACAAATTTTAGTTATGCTAAGCTTGATTTCTTTAATAACTATTATACTTCAATTGATTATGTTTCAATTGGTATCTTAAACAAGCTTATGCATCATTTTATTTGGTATTTCATAAAGGGGGAGAAAATTCATGTTTCTACTTTCAGTTGGTATTTCACCTTTCAATTGGTTTTGGTATTCTACTCCCACACTTTATGTTGAAAAATAATTAAAAAAAGGATACTGATTATTTTTGATATCATATGCTTTTAATGCAAAATTACTTTCAATTGGTACTAATCTTTACAAATTGGTATCAAGATTACCTACAAGTTTTACTTTCAATTGGTATGTTTTATTGATATCAAAATTGTTGGTTGAAATGATCAAAATGATTTATTTACTTACAATTGGTATTTAACTGGTATTTATTTACAATTGGTATTTAAATCTATATTTGTTTTACACCACATTGTGTACTTTCAATTATGTACTTTCAATTGGTATATTTCATTGATATCATGATGCAATCAATTGATATATTTTTTTTCTTTCAATTGGTATCAAGAAAGTTTTGTCTTGATTTCACCCCTCATTTTTTGTTTTAGACAAAAAGGGGAGAATATTGTTTTCTTTGACCCCTTTGTTGATGATTGACAAAAAGGGGGAGAAAGATTTTGAGTTTATATATGCATATTTGTTTTTTTGCATATATTGATTTTGAGTTTATAAATGCATATTTGTGTTTCTTTGCATATATTGAGTTTATGTATATGATTTATGGTTTTGAGAGTTTATACAAAACAAAAAGGGGAGAAGGTTTTTGAAACATATGTCTGATTCATGCATGTTGATGCATATTCATGTTTAGTATTCATTACATATATTTATTTTTATTGCTATGCATGAGTTAAGGGGGAGCTTCTTTGAAGCTTAACTTTAATCCATGCATATAAAACTCCATGAGTTTTGTCATCATCAAAAAGGGGGAGATTGTTGGCCCAGAGGCCTTCCACTCTAGTTTTGATGATGATTAATCATATAATTATGTTTACTAATAATCTTGTGATGTTTAGTTTCAGATACTTAACCAAGATATTAGTAGGTGATTAGCTTCAATAAGGTGTTTTTGGAGCTTCTCACATGGTGATTCAAGAGCCCGAGCGACAAAGTCATATCTAGCACTCATTGGAGTCAAGCTCGGTGGATCAGTTTTGGATCGAGTCGACTTGAAGACGGAGTTCGTCAAGAAGACTTCGGTACTTAGTTTAGTTTATGTTTTAAATCCATTTGTAAAGACTAGATAGTGTGATATGCTCAAGTTCACAACACACACACTTGTTTCCAGGGGCGGACCCAATAGTGGGCTGGGCTGGGCTGTAGCCCGGCCCATTTTTTTTCATATATTGTGTGGAAAACCGTAAAACATAGCTTATAGGTAAAGAATGATTGTTACACATCATGAGTAGCCCGTCTAGCTCAGTTGGTAGAGCGCAAGGCTCTTAACTTTGTGGGCGTGGGTTCGAACCCCACGGTGGGCGGCAGGTCCTTTTATTTAACTTTCCTTGTTCTTCACCTTTCATTGGCTATATACATGGGCGTTTTTCAGATATTCTCTTATATTTTTTTCTTGCAGCCCACCCAAAAAAATTTTCTGGTTCCGCCCCAGCTTGTTTCTAGTTTTCATGTTTATTAGTTTTTCGTTTTTGGTTTAACCGATCTTGGTTTTCATGAATAGATAGAATCAAAACAAGTTTACATGGTTTAATGTATATTAGATTTGTTCTATATACATGTATGCTTCATATCTTAGACAAACTTATTTTGATATGCCTATTCATGTATTTAGGTTTGGTATTTTAACAAAACATATTTTCGGATTTAATATCAAAAACATTGATATATATATTATATATATATATATATATATATATTATATATATATATATATATATATATATTGGACTTATATCCATTACTACATGCATCAATGTTGTTTCATATCATGCTTTTGTATTTGGATGAGTTTTGGACAAAACGAATTTTCAATTCAAAAATCCAAGTTTTAGAAAATACGGATTTTGGTTTTCGGCAAAATTTCCATAACACAAAAATGGTTCAAAAAGTTTGAAATATGTGTTGAAATTTTTCACACATGTTTGTATATCAATGTATTATACTGAACTTATTTTTGTGGACTTTTAGAGATTTTATGGGAATTTATTGGAATTAAAATATAAAGTTTTTTAGTCCCTATCGACCGGATCGGTCGACCGGACCCAGAGTCGGTCGACCGGACCGTCGACCGACGTGTACAAGGATGTGCACGCTGACCAGCCACTTGGGCCGGTCGACCGGGCGGTCGACCGACTGCAAGTGCCCCACTCTCGGGTGGGGGCGGTCGACCGGACGGTCGACCGTGAGCAAGGCACGGTCGACCGAGCGGTCGACCGGCCAGAGAGCAATTTGCTCTCTGGATTGGCACGGTCGACCAGGCCGTCGACCGGCAGGCTCAACGGTCAAAAATTTGACCGTTGGCCGGTCGACCAGCCGGTCGACCGGAAGGCCATTTCTGGCCTAGTCAGCTGCCAACAGGCAGAATTTTCTAGGGGCTATAAATACCCCATTTGAGAGAAGTTTTCTCTAAGATTTTTAGAGTGAAAAATTCCAGATCTTTTCTAGTGTTTTAAGCAAAGTTTTGGGTTCAAATTCCTATTCTCTATTTTATTTTAAAGTGTTTTTATTTCAAAGAAAATAGTCTTTTGGGAATTGGTTTTTAGTCTAAAATTCTATATCTATTTGGTGTTTTTCCAAGTGATTTTCTTTGATCAAAACACTTTGTTTTCCACACTTGAGCTATATCATTCTATCATATCTATAGGATCCTTATTTTATGGGAAAAATTGTTTGTGGTTGAGATAGACCACCAAGTTTTAAACTTCCATCTTTGTGATATCCCTCTAGTGAGAGGTGATTGATTTGGTATCCCTCTATTGTGAGGTGATTGCGGAAGTGGTGTTTGGCTCCATCTAGTGAGAGATGGAGATTGTTGGTTGGCTCTCTCTAGTAAGAGGTGGAGTTGGTGTTGGAATCCCTCTTAGTGAAGAGGTGGATTTTGGTTGTATTGGCTAAGTGCCTACCCCTCTTGTGTGAGGTGGTGTTTGTGTGGCTTTGTGCCTAGCCTCTAGTGAGAGGTTGTATTCGGTTGAGAGAGGAGTTGTGTACTCCCGTTAGTTTATTTCCCCAAATCCTTAGTGGAGGTTCCCTGTGTGGGAGTCCAGTGTGGACAAGTGGATTGGAAATCCTTCTGTGTGAAGGCGAGGACATAGAGCTGTAAGCTCGAACCTCGAAACATATTCGTGTGTTTGCGTTTGATCCATTGTCTCTCTAACTCTCTCTCTCTTTACTATTATGCCTTGCATCATTTCATATTGCTCATTCATATTATATGTTTGGCTTGTTTGTGTGTGCCTCACTTGTGCTTAACCACGAGAGCTTCATATAGCGCCTCAACTCTTATTCAGAGGAATCAAGAGGAGTTAGTCCAGAGCCCTTCACCAGGAATTCGGCTACACTCGTTGGTTGCATTAAGTGCAGTTACAATTAAGTTTTAATTTCCACATTTAGTTCATTAGATTAGCAGTACACCTATTCACCCCCCCTCTAGGTGTACTTTCAGTAACTGCCTGCCAATGTAGTGCATGTGTTTTGGAAGAGTACCGTGCATGCCCGGTACCACGGTCTAACACCCCTGGCGCTGAACCAGGACAAGCCGCAAGGCTCTGACAACTGAAGACCACAGCCCCACACGAAAAGACAACTAGTGTGGCGTCGTAATCCGGGCATAACCCTGAAACTGACAACAGAATAGGTAGCCAGTACTACCTTGGTTCCCCATGGTTGAAACCCACAACTCGGTACCATAAGAAGTCCTTCCAAAATACACGACATGCATCATCACGCAATTAACCCTGTTCCCCGGGTTATGGTGTCTTTTATTAATAAGCAATCAATGTGATTTAATATGTAATAGTAACTGATATCTCCAACAACTGCTGATGTTAATACTAGCTGATAATCTGACAACTGATATCTGATAACTGTGATATCTGACAACTGAGTAACTGACAGCTAATATCTGACATCTGAAATAGGGTACTGGAGATATAGTCACTAACACAATGGTGTCACTAACAACTGATAACTGATACAGATACTTGACAACAACTATAAACTCTGAACACATCATATGATTACCAATAATAATCTCACCAACTGATAAAGTGATGACTGCTATCTGATAACTCTGTAGTACAAGATCAATGATATCGACTTGGTTACTAACACAATAGCTCAATCTTTATCAACTGAAGTAATCAATAACTAAACATGAAGCACATGGTATATCCTCGAGATCAACAAGTCAAACACATATCGAAATCATATCTAAGTAGGGAATCATCCTCAAATAACTTATGGTCTAGAATATCTACTTCTGATACTCAATATCAACAAAATATCATATAAATAAATCCCAGTTCAGCTCAAATTCCAACTAAGTCCATATACTGATCCAAGCATCATGTAATCCAATCTCTTAGTAAAGTTGCATCATAACAAGTCCGTCATCAATACCCGAATGAATCATCACCTAAGTTATTACCAATTAATAGAATAACAAGTCTCAGAAGTACTCTACATGAAACAAGTCATCTGTCCTCAAATATGATCTGGGCCAACTAACCAATGGATCGAAATGAGTCACTGTCTAAGGTATATCAAAACTAGGCCTAAGCTAACAACGATAAACTACCAACACATGAAATGACGCTGATACAGGCTCATATCAACTATGTAAATAAAGTGAACAATCATAGATGTTTCATGAAGTGGTGCAAGTAGTCAAACTGGTAAAATATAACAGAAGTCACATGAAATGATATCAGCAACAAGTAAGGCATACCGACAGCGGTAAATACACAATAATGAACACTCACATGAAATGACACGGTTTCGGAACCGAATCGCCGTCTGGCCTTCACTGTACGAACCGGTACTGGTGTATGGATCATCCCATGCATCGGTCTTCGAATCTCCTGTGTATCGGGTCCACAACGAGCACGAATTTGGATTGGGTCCGGGTCTCCTGAAGCTGGGTTCGGATCTCACCGAACGGATCTGAAATACTGTAACACACAGCCGAACATACAAATAATATAAATATACACTAAACACACTCCCAGCACACCAACACATACGTGTACACCCACATACACATACATATACGGGTACAAACTAACAATCATGCATACATATACATATATGCGCTTATATACATACATACATCAATACATACTTACACTTAGTATATGCTTATGTGCTCACACCAACTCTCACACACACTAACAAACAATTTTAATTAACTTCCCAATAATTACAATTATACCCTTACACATTTAATAACTTTCACATTATTACACAAATGCCCCTATACAAATGAATATAACACTAACCTCGGGGCGACTTGCGGTGCGCCGACAGAGGCTCTGGCGGAGGCGTCCAGGGCCGCGGAGGGTGTCGTTGCATAGAGCATCTCACAGTGAAGGGCGTGGGTGCGTTCGCGCTCACCGACGGTGATCAACGGTGATCCATGAAGAGCCGAAAAACGGCTCGGAGTAAGATGTTTCAAGGCCAAAAGGGTGGGAACTTGCTTGCCTTTGCCTTGGGGTTGTGCTTGCTCGGCCATGGTGATGACCGTCGGAGAGGGTCGGGCTGCCGAAGTGGTTCCGAGATAATTCCCCAGTTGGATCATCCTCTGGATTTTCCTGCAACTTCAGTGTTTGGAGATCAGCATACTTGCTTTTATTAGGAGCCGCAATCCAAGGATCTAATGGGCAAGGTTCTTCTCCGGGCTGTGGAACATGGTCACAAGCTCTTGGAATAATTGCACCTCCAAGACCAAGTCTGAGAGCTACTGTCTTAATGCTATTACAATTCTTGTACATCAAGGTCACATATGTTGCCTTGGTGTTGTCGCGGGTTTGTGTGGCCTGCAAGGGGGTGTGCGGCAATAAAAGAAGGTGATAATAAAGTTCCCCTCTGGCTCTGGCAGCGGAAGAGTTGAGCACGACGTGGAGGTCGATGGTGGGTGCTCGCTGACGAGTTGCAAGGATGGGGAGGCCTGGGGAAGCTCGGTAAAGGCCTATGGGTGCCGGGTTGCTGTTACCGCGGCTGCTGCGCGTGGCTGCGCGTGGGGTGGGAAGGTGGCCTCGGCTCTTGGCGGCTGGATGTTTAGGGAAGAGAAGATGGGGCTTAGGGATTAGATTTAGGTTAGGATTAGGATTATATAGGATGGGTTATTGGGTATGGGTAACGGGTTATGGGTAGTGGGTCTAATGGGTATGGGTATTGGGTTTAGATAATCAAAAAAATGGAAATGAGTATGGGCTAAAAAGATAATAGGTAGGAACATGGATTAAAGGGAATAGAAAATGATACTACTACTAATGACAAACATAATAATAATAAAACAAAATAATAACAATAATAATATTAATTAGTAATAACCATAGTAATAAATACTAATAATAATTAATAAATACCGACAATAAAATGAAGATAACACTAAATAATAATCATAATGGAATAATAAAAATAATAATAACTACCACTAATAATAATAATGAATAATAACCTTAATGAAATAATGGGAATAATAATTAAATGACAATTAATAATAATAATGGTAAATATTAAAATAATAGTAATAAGTAACTAAAAATATTGATAATTAATATTGGTAATAATATTTAAAGCTAAAATACCATTTATTATCTAAAAAATAATTTCCATTTTTAATAATATAATCACAAAAAGAAAATAATAAATTAAGTTGATTAAAAAAATAATCTGTAAATCAAAATAAATACTTTAGGAAAATAAAAATACAGTATTATTAACCAGAGATCTTACATTCTACCCACCTTATAAAAATTTCGTCCCCGAAATTTCAATAAGATAGGGTATAGTAAAAAGAATTCAAAATCAAAGGATAAAACCAACAAGCCTCACATCGCTCCTCTGCACATCATAAATCCACCACGCTTCTGCTACGCTACTCTGACTCTGCTACCGGCTTCAGTAAGGAGTAACCAATCTCAAGAGATAAAGTCAAGGAATAGAATTGAGAAGTAGGACGAGAAGCAAGATGAAAATTCAGATCACTCAAAAGAAGAGTAGAGATCAAGGATATCAAAAGATCAAAGATGAGAATTTCCAAGGGAGGACGATCAATTCCAAATAGAGCCAATATCATAATGGATAGTATATGTATATTGCAGTGTAGCTATAACTAGTTTTCAAGTTACCAGTTTGAACTAAGTTTCCCTTGCAAAACAAAAGTCAAAGATCAAGATCGCAAGTCTAAAACCAAGGCTCTGATACCAAGAAAACCCTGTCACGCCCCGCTTCCCAAAATACGCTGGAGCGGAGACGCGACACGAGTCGGCGACGCATATACGCAAGGAAAATCCCTCACGTATACACGCTAAGCCTTAAGTAACCCAAAACAAGCTATAAATTGAAATCGTAATAAATCATGATTACTGCAATATCACATATAGGAATCCACGCATGATATCATATGAATCAAGAGCTAGAATAACGACTGAATCTGATATAACGAGAATCAGGAAATAATATGAAGGCTAAAAAGATAAGAACACTGGAATCGAATAGGAAGAACTCGAGCTCTTCGCGAAGCGTACAGTCTCATCGAACATATGCACAATAGAAATAAAGCGTCCAATATCTGGACGTGCAAATCCAGGGTCATCAGAAAGCGACCTGGTGAGTGTGTGTGTGTGTGTGTGTGTGTGTGTGTAAAGGGGAAAGCTCGTGCATATAAACAATATGCACAAAATAATAACAAGATAAACTGCAAATATAAGACAACTGAATAACATGATAAACAGCTGAACTGAAGGATAACTGCATAACAACATGAATGAAGATAAAAGTCAACTATCACAACTGTAAAAAAGCAACTGACATCTGAATGTGTAACCTAGTATATGTCACTAGTCTGGTTGATTGTTATTATTAACCTAACTAATATAGTACTTAGTTGTGTCCCTTATCACAGCCGTTTTCTCACATATCAAACAAAGTTATCGTTGTTGTAACTGCCTGCCAATGTAGTGCATGTGTTTTGAAAGAGTACCGTGCATGCCCGGTACCACGGTCTAACACCCCTGGCGCTGAATCAGGACAAGACGTAAGGCTCTGACAATTGAAGACCACAGCCTCACACGAAAAGACAACTAGTGTGGCGCCATAATCCGGGCATAGCCCTAACAACTGACAACAGAATAGGTAGCCAGTACTACCTTGGTTCCCCATGGTTGGAACCCACAACTCGGTACCATAAGAAGTCCTTCCAAAATACACGACATGCATCATCAGGCAATTACCCCTATTTCCCGGGTTATGGTGACTCTTATTAATAAGCAATCAATGTGATTTAATATGTAATAGTAACTGATATCTCCAACAATTGCTGATGTTAATACTAGCTGATAATCTGACAACTGTGATATCTAACAACTGTGATATCTGACAACTGAGTAACTGACAACTAATATCTGACATCTGAAATAAGGTACTGGAGATATAGTCACGAACACAATGGTGTCACTAACAACTAATAACTGATACAGATACCTGACAACTACTATAAACTCTGAACACATCATATGATCACCAATAAATAATCTCACCAACTGATAAAGTGATGACTGCTATCTGATAACTCTGTAGTACGAGATCAATGATATCGACTTGGTTACTATCACAATAGCTCAATCTTTATCAACTGAAGTAATCAATAACTAAACATGAAGCACATGGTATATCCTCGAGATCAACAAGTCAAACACATATCGAAATCATATCTAAGTAGGGAATCATCCTCAAACAACTTATGATATAGAATATCTACTTCTGATACTCAACATCAACAAACTATCATATAAATAAATCCCAGTTCAACTCAAATTCCAACTAAGTCCATATATTGATCCAAGCATTATGTAATCCAATTTCTTAGTAAAGTTGCATCATAACAAGTCCGTCATCAATATCCGAATGAATCATCACCTAAGTTATTACCAAATGATAGAATAACAAGTCTCAGAAGTACTCTACATGAAACAAGTCATCTGTCCTCAAATATGATCTGGGCCAACTAACAAGTGGATCGAAATGAGTCAAATACGCTGGAGCGGAGACGCGACACGAGTCGGTGACGCATATACGCAAGGAAAATCCCTCACGTATACACGCTAAGCCTTAAGTAACCCAAAATAAGCTATAAATCAAAACCGTAATAAATCATGATTACTGCAATATCACATATAGGCATCCACGCATGATATTATATGAATCAAGAGCTAGAATAACGACTGAATCTGATATAACGAGAATCAGGAAATAATATGAAGGCTAAAAAGATAAGAATACTGGAATCGAATAGGGAGAAACTCTAACTCTTCGCGAAGCGTACAGTCTCATCGAACACCTGCACAATAGAAACAAAGCGTCCAATATCTAGATGTGTAAATCCAGGGTCGTCAGAAAGCGACCTGGTGAGTGTGTGTATAAGGAAAGCTCGTGCATAAAAACAATGTGCACAAAATAATAACAAGATAAACTGCAAATATAAGACAACTGAATAACATGATAAACAGCTGAACTGAAGAATAACTGCATAACAACTTGAATGAAGATAAAAGTCAACTATCACAACTGTAAATAAGCAACTGATATCTGAATGTGTAACCTAGTATATGTTACTAGTCTGGTTGATTGTTATTATTAACCTAACTAATGTAGTACTTAGCTGTGTCCCATACCACAGCTGTTTTCTCACATATCAAACAAAGTTATCGTTGTTGTAACTGACTGCCAATTTAGTGCATGTGTTTTAGAAGAGTACCGTGCATGCCCGGTACCACGGTCTAACACCCCTAACGCTGAACCAGGACAAGCCGCAAGGCTCTGACAACTGAAGACCACAGCCCCACACGAAAAGACAACTAGTGTGGTGTCGTAATCCGGGCATAACCCTGACAACTGACAACTGAATAGGTAGCCAGTTCTACCTTGGTTCCCCATGGTTGGAACCCACAACTCGGTACCATAAGAATGTTGGCCCAAAGGCCTTCCACCCTAGTTTTGATGATGATTAACTCATGTAGTTATGTTTACTAATAATCTTGTGTTGTTTAAGTTTCAGATCATTACCAATATATTAGTTGGTGATTAGCTTCAACAAGGAGTTTAGAAGCTTTTCATGATGATTCCAGGGCCAAAGCTTCAAGATCACACATTGCCTAACCCATGGATGGAGTTTTGGAGCAAGTCAACTTGAAGATGAAGATCATCAAGAAGACTTAGGTATCCATAGTTTAGATAGTGTGTTTCAGATCCATTTGTAAAGCTTAGTATAGTTGATATGCTCAAGTGCACAAACACACACGTTTCATGTTTTGGATTTGGTTTTCATGAATAATAGATCAAAAAAGTTTAATTTGTTTATATGTATAGTAGATGGTTTCTATTTATACATGCATGCTTAAACTTCTTAAACAAACTTATTTTGACTATCTTATTCATGTATTGAAAAATCAAGTTTGATAAAAATACAAGTTTTGTTTTTGATAAAATTTGCAAGACTCAAAAATGAATTGATATGATTGATATATGTCTTGAAATTTTTATCACAAGTTTGTGTTTTATATAAAATGTTAAACAAGTTTTGTGGATTTTTAGAAGACTTAAAAGATTTTTCAAAATATTTTTAAACTATTTTTCTGACCCAGAATTCTGTTCCAGGCTTCAATCAGTCGACTAGTCAAACTGACCTAGTCGACTAGGCTGAAGTCGGTCGACCGGGCCGGTCGACCGACGTGCACAAATCTGTGCACGTTTGGCAGCTCTGGGACGGTCGACCGTCCGGGTCGACCGGGCTGAGAGCAGTGCTCTCTGTTTGTTTGGGTCGACCGGGCCGGTCGACCGTGGTTGCCCAACGGTCACATTTCTGACCGTTGGCGGTCGACCGGGCCGGTCGACCGTCAGCCTGTCAGGCTGCCACATCAGCCTAACGGCTAGTTTTCTGGTTTGGCCTATATAAACCCATCTCTTTGGGTTTTTGGCTAAGGTTTTTGCAAGAGAAAAATTCCCAGTTTTTCTGAGTTTAAAACAAGTTTTAAAAGAGTTTTTGGGCTTTAAACTTCTCATCTTTATTGTTTTAGGTTTTAGAAAATCAAAGAAAACTAGGTTTTGGGATTTTGATTTGATCTTTCATTTTCTATCTTTTACAAGAGACTTCCCAATTAGTTTTTCTTTGTTGCTTGTTTTCAAAAACAACCCTTGTTTCCACACTTGAGCTATCTTCTATCCTAATCTATTAGGATCATTTGTTTTGTGGAAAAAGAGAAAAGAAAAGAGAGTTTGAGTTTGTGGTTTTTGGAACCACTTGTTGTAAACACCCTTATTCTTGTTGTATCCCTCTTCGGTAGAGGTGATCGGGTGATTGGTTTGCTCCCTCTAGTGAGAAGTGGAGTTTGGTTGTAAACCCTCTTCGGTAGAGGTGTTGTAGTTGTTTGGCTAAGGCCCTACCCTCTTGTGTGAGGAGGTAGTTGTTTGAGAGAGGAGTTCGGTACTCCATTGTTGTACAAATCCTTCTCGGTGAAGGTTCCCTCGGTGGGAGTCATCGGTGGACGGTATAGTGGATTGGAAATCCTACACGGTGGTGTAGGCGGGGATGTAGAGCAAGGTGCTCGAACCTCGAAACATATCATTGTGTTTGCGTTTGATCCACTTGTCTCTCTAACTCTCTCTCTTTTAATTGTGCAAAGCATCATTCATATCATCATATCATATTTGCTTGTGTTGAGCATAATTCATATTGCCATATCATTTATATTGCTTGTGTATTGCCTTGCATATATTCACATTGCTATTCATCCTTATTTGCTTGGCTTGCTTGTGTGTGTGTGCCTAACTTATACTTAACCAACAAGAGTTTCACATAGCACCTCAACCCATTCAAGGAGAATCAAGAGGAGTTAGTCCAGAGCCCTTCACGGGAATTCGGCTACACTTGTTGTGTTGTATTAAGTTTGTGCAAGATTTGCATTAGCTTCCACATTTAGCGCACTTAGTTTTACATTTAGTTCTAGATTAGCACTTACACCTATTCACCCCCCTCTAGGTGTTTTTTCAATTGGTATCAGAGCTAGTGCTCCTGATATTAGGCTTAACATCGTAGGAGTGAGATCCATTTGGTTGCTAATCTTTTGTTTGCATTTGCTTGTTTGCACACATATAGTTTACCATGGCTTTCATGACCCCACCTATGTTTGACCCTTCTAACATTCATGTTTGGAAGATTAGGATGACCGTTTATTTACAAACCCTAGGTCATAAAGTTTACCTTGTCATTACCACGGAATCCTTCCTTAGTGATAGCAATCATATAGGGGCCAATGCACAAGCCCTTGAGGCCATTAGAAGCACACTTTCAAAAGAATATCTATGCATGTTTCTAATCTTGATTCCGCTTTTGCAGTGTGGAACAAGTTGACAACAACCACCACCACCTCCAAGCTTCAAGTCCAAATCCAACAAGAAGAGGAATCTAGTGGAGAATCCGAGCCACAACAATGCTATATGGTCCAAGGGAATGACTCCCTTAAGGTACTATCGGAAACCCACTTAGATAATGATGATTGTGCTAGTTCTTCAAATGATTATGTTGATCCCCATGCTTTGAATGAAGAACTATCTATAGTTTGTGAAAAATTAATAGAAAAATATAATTTGTTGAAAAAGAAAAGTCTAGAGATTGAAAAAGAAAATAAGAGTTTGCATGCTAGACTTAACAATGTTTTGCCAGAGAAGGTTGAGGTCTATAATGAAAGGGATTCATTAAAATCTCAACTTGACCTTGCACTTAAAGAAAATGAGTTTTTAAAATCTAAAAATGATTGCCATGATATTTTGAAGAAAAATGAAAATTTGTCTTCAAAAATTGATTTTGTTTTAAAGGAGAAGTTGCTTTGAAAAATAAAATTATTTCTATTTCAAATGATTTAGATGTATGTTTAAAGAAAATATTGTTTTGCAAAATAATATAGATTCTCATGTTTGCCATGCTAGGGTAGTTTCACGTAGATCACCTATTGCATGTGCCACCTCTTCTTTAATTAATAATGATATATCCATGCTTAAGAAGAATGTTGATTGTTTAGGCTCCACTTTGAGCCAATGTGTTGTTGGGCATACACGTTTGGAAACTTTGTTTCGAAAGAAACAAGTTCCATCTATTCATGCACACCCTCCACGGCATACACATGCTCCTTACGGACACTCTCATCACATGTATGCTCATGTGTACACTTGTACACATTGTGGTCGTAAAGGCCACCTTGCTAAATTTTGCCATGATAGATTACATACTCCTAATTTAGCAAAGAATTTTGTTTGGGTTAGAGAAGGTACTAACCCCATGGACCCAAAAGAGTATGGGTACCAAAGACCACCCCTAAAGTTTTTGATGTAGGTGTGGGCTCTCACATGACGTGAGAGTGATGACACCTTGGAGTGGATGCGTTCCGGACTTAAAAGGAAATCAATTGGATGCATCACTTTCAAGGGAAGATTTGGTGGGAAGACCACCTTGGTTTGGAGAACTAGAGCGGTGCCCTCATTGGTTTTGGTATCGAATCTCTAACTCCTTATGTTTACATGCTTTCATGTTTATCTTTCTTAGCATGTTTTGATGTTTTATAGCATGTTTCATTTGTCTATGGATTAGTATGTAAATACCATGTTTATTAGATCCTTGACATACATGTATAGTATTTGAGACACACATGCTTATATGAACCCATACTTAGTGTTCTCACTTTTATTTAAGCTATAATGTACATCATGAATCTAATACATGTGAATTTACATTTAATCATGTTTTAGTTTTATCATGATGATTTTTATATTGTGTTTTGATGCTTCATGTTAAGATTACTTGTTTAAGATGTTAGTTTTCATTAAGACTAGGACTTATACTTGTACATATAGTGGGCCACAAATAAATCTATATATGTTGGGCTTGATTGCTTATTTGTTCCCATTAAATGTGCTAGTATAGTCTAGTTTTGATGATTCATACATTTCAAACTTGTATTCCATTTTTGGATTTATTTTATGAGTTTTCACTTCATGTATATGTTTGTATTGCCAAACTTTAAGATATACATGTATACCCTTTGAGTCATTTGCCTTTCATGCAAATCTATATATGGACTCAATTGTGTTTAGGGATATGTATATATACTTATAGTGTTGACAATTCATGCATATACCATGAAACGAAATTTGTTTTGATGAAAATTTAGTTTTCCTGATTTTGTGTTTAATTGTTTAAACTTCATGTATATGTCTATCTTGTCCAAACTATTAGATATACATGTTTATCCTTTTAAGCCACGTGCCTTAATGCATATATGTTGTGGACTCGTTGTTTTTGGATGTGTATGTATACTTTAGTTTGTATTAGACATACATATGCCATGAAGATTAAATAAGTTATGATGATTTTTGTGTTTTCAATGTTTAAGGAATAATTGAGCTTTATTGACATTTTCATGATACCATGTTCACATAACACTAGTGCACTCACCTTTTTTTGAAAATTTTATGGGCTTTATGGATATTAGAGTGTTTTAAGTGCTATGTGATTTACATGTGTTTTATGAAAATTATTTTGTTTTATTCCTTACTTGAAGGATTTCGTACTAGTTTAAAAGATTTTCCATTTAACTAATTACGGTATTCTTCATATGGTAGAGTTTTTCAAACATACTCTATTTTCAAACCTTTTTTTTGAAAACCCCTACCCTTTAAGGGCGGTTGGAAGGGAGATCATGTTCATGTATGCTTTACAAGTGAAAATCATTTAAAACTTGAACCATGATTGGGTGGTAGATTTATGAGATATACACTTGATTATTATTGTTGATTCAATTGGTATCATTGAACTCTTTCAATTGGTATCAATTTTGACATTTTTGGTATACTCATATATTTGTTTATGTATGTATGCTTCAATTTCAGTGGTATCAATCTCTATTGGTATCTAATCTTCATACATATATGTTTTATTTGTGTTCAAAATATCACAAATTTTAGTTTTTGTTTACTCAAGCTCTAGCATAACCCAACACCTTGAGCTTCAACTTCATTTCAATTGATTTAGTTTTCAATTGGTATCCTATTTCAAGCCTACGCATAGCTTTTGTTGGTATTTCATAAAGGGGGAGAAAATTCAATTTTCATTTTTCAATTGGTATTTAGTTTTCCACTCCCTTACTTTATGATAGAAAATAGTCATTTCAATTGTTTATATGACTTAAAAAAGAAAAATACTATCTTTTGATATCAAGATGTTTTGTGTTTTAAATTGGTATCTAAAAATTTTGTTTAAAATAAAGTACAAAAGTTTTAATTTATATTGACTATATGTAAGGAGAGCTTAACATCTCTTCCACATATAGATTCATGATGAGTGTATCTTGTATTGAAGAGCTTAACATCTCTTCTTTATGTGGTACACGTGTGTAGGTGGAGCTTCACATCTCCTCTTATGCATTACATAATGTGTGTTATGTGAATTAGGCTTAACATCCCTCCTTCATGTAATGCATATGTGTAGGGAAGCTAACTTAGCGTCTTTCTCTTCATGAATGTATATAGCATATAACATTTATTGATCTTTGTTTATTTTCAATTGATATCAAGATGCTTCATTGACATATTTTTCTATTGATATCATGTTGTTTATAGTCACCCCTTATTGACCTTGTTTTTGTTTTTAGACAAAAAGGGGGAGAACATTGTTTTTATTGTTTGATTGACAAAAAGGGGAAGAAAGATTTTACCCCTCATTTATTGTTTTGATTGTTTACCCCTTTGTTGATGATTGACAAAAGGGGGAGAATAATTTGAGTTTTATATATGCATACTTATGTTTTTGCATATATTAAGTTTTATTGGTAAGTTTTATTGGTATCTAGAGCATCTAATGTTCTTGTTAATGTTTTATTAATTTAATTGGTAACTAGCTTCTAGAATATAGTTTATGCATGTTGATGCATACATGTTTATGTACATTCATTGCATATATTTTGATTATTTGTTATGCATGAGTTAAGGGGGAGCTTCTTTGAAGCTTAACTTTATCCATGCATATATAACTCCATGAGTTTTGTCACCATCAAAAGGGGGAGATTGTTGGCCCAAAGGCCTTCCACCCTAGTTTTGATGATGATTAACTCATGTAGTTATGTTTACTAATAATCTTGTGTTGTTTAAGTTTCAGATCATTAACAAGATATTAGTTGGTAATTAGCTTCAACAAGGAGTTTAGAAGCTTTTCATGATGATTCCGGGCCAAAACTTCAAGATCACACATTGCCTAGCCCATGGATGAAGTTTTGGAGCAAGTCAACTTGAAGATGAAGATCATCAAGAAAACTTAGGTATCCATAGTTTAGATAGTGTGTTTTAGATCCATTTGTAAAGCTTAGTATAGTTGATATGCTCAAGTGCACAAACACACACGTTTCATGTTTTGGATTTGATTTTCATGAATAATAGATCAAAACAAGTTTAATTTGTTTATATGTATAGTAGATGGTTTCTATTTATACATGCATGCTTAAACTTCTTAAACAAACTTATTTTGACTATCTTATTCATGTATTGAAAAATCAAGTTTGATAAAAATACAAGTTTTGTTTTTGATAAAATTTGCAAGACTCAAAAATGAATTGATATGATTGATATATGTCTTGAAATTTTTATCACAAGTTTGTGTTTAATATAAAATGTTAAAACAAGTTTTGTGGATTTTTAGAAGACTTAAAGATTTTTTAAAATATTTTTAAACTGTTTTTCTGACCCAGAATTCTGTTCCAGGCTTCAATCAGTCGACTAGTCAAACTGACCTAGTCGACTAGGCTGAAGTCGGTCGACCGGGCCGGTCGACCGACGTGCACAAATCTGTGCACGTTTGGCAGCTCTGGGACGGGACCGTCCGGGTCGACCGGGCTGAGAGCAGTGCTCTCTGTTTGTTTGGGTCGACCGGGCCGGTCGACCGTGGTTGCCCAACGGTCACATTTCTGACCGTTGGCGGTCGACCGGGCCGGTCGACCGTCAGCCTGTCAGGCTGCCACATCAGCCTAACGGCTAGTTTCTGGTTTGGCCTATATAAACCCCATCTCTTTGGGTTTTTGGCTAAGGTTTTTGCAAGAGAAAAATTCCCAGTTTTTCTGAGTTTAAAACAAGTTTTAAAAAGAGTTTTTGGGCTTTAAACTTCTCATCTTTATTGTTTTGGGTTTTGGAAAATCAAAGAAAACTAGGTTTTGAGATTTTGATTTGATCTTTCATTTTCTATCTTTTACAAGAGACTTCCCAATTAGTTTTTCTTTGTTGCTTGTTTCCAAAAACATCTTGTTTCCACACTTGAGCTATCTTCTATCCTAATCTATTAGGATCATTTGTTTTGTGAAAAAAGATAAAAGAAAAGAGAGTTTGAGTTGTGGTTTTTGGAACCACTTGTTGTAAACACCCTTATTCTTGTTGTATCCCTCTTCGGTAGAGGTGATCGGGTGATTGGTTTGCTCCCTCTAGTGAGAGGTGGAGTTTGGTTGTAAACCCTCTTCGGTAGAGGTGTTGTGGTTGTTTGGCTAAGGGCCTACCCCTCTTGTGTGAGGAGGTGGTTGTTTGAGAGAGGAGTTCGGTACTCCATTGTTGTACAAATCCTTCTCGGTGAAAGTTCCCTCGGTGGAGTCCTCGGTGGACGGTATAGTGGATTAGAAATCCTACACGGTGGTGTAGGCGGGGATGTAGAGCAAGGTGCTCGAACCTCGAAACATATCATTGTGTTTGCGTTTGATCCACTTGTCTCTCTAACTCTCTCATTTAATTGTGCAAAGCATCATTCATATCATCTATCATATTTGCTTGTGTTGAGCATAATTCATATTGCCATATCATTTATATTGCTTGTGTATTGCCTTGCATATATTTACATTGCTATTCATCCTTATTTGCTTGGCTTGCTTGTGTGTGTGCCTAACTTATACTTAACCACAAGAGCTTCACATAGCACCTCAACCCATTCAAAGGGAATCAAGAGGAGTTAGTCCAGAGCCCTTCACGGGGAATTCGGCTACACTTGTTGTGTTGTATTAAATTTGTGCAAGATTTGCATTAGCTTCCGCATTTAGCGCACTTAGTTTTGCATTTAGTTCTAAATTAGCACTTACCCTATTCACCCCCCTCTAGGTTTTTTTCAAAGAAGTCCTTCCAAAATACACGACATGCATCATCAGGCAATTACCTCTGTTCCCCGGTTTATGGTGACTTTTATTAATAAGCA